>JABUQX010145989.1:5000-7500 GCA_015478945.1 Trachelipus rathkii
ATATATATATATATATATATATATATATATATATATATATATATATATATATATATATATATATATATATATATATATATATATATATATATATATATATATATATATATAACGCGTATGCCGTATATAAGGCTTCGATTTTCCTCGCGTTGCAATTATAATGCAACTTCTCTTATCTTATCTCATCGGGATACTGAACGATATATTTTGAGAATGTGCTAATTGATTTAACATTAGCTATATAGGGAAAACTTCGTTGCAAGGCATGTCTCAACTCAAGTTTTGAAAAATAAACGATATAAAAAAAAAAAATTCGTTCGCTTTCTAATTTTTATTTATATGTTCTTGTGAAGCTCTATTTCGAAGTTTTCAACTCATTTAAAAATAAATCACTGAAAGAATATATATATATATATATATATATATATATATATATATATATATATATATATATATATATATATATATATATATATATATATATATATTATTATTATTATTTTTATTTTTATATTTATTATTATATTACTTGTTATTATTATTATTATTATTACATGTATATTATGGCATATATTATATATATATATATATATATACATATTATTATTATTATTATATTATTATATAGTTATATATATATATATATATATATATATATTATATATATATTATTATTATATATATTATTATATTTATTATTATTATTATTATTATTATTATTATTATTATTATTATTATTATTATTATTATTATTATTATTATTATTATTATTATTATTATTATTATTATTATTATTAGTAGTAGTAGTAGTAGTAGTAGTAGTAGTAGTAGTAGTAGTAGTAGTAGTAGTAGTAGTAGTAGAAGAATATGACGTAAGTCGAAAAGAAAGCCCAGCCTTACCGCCCCCTTTTTACCTTTAAGGAGAACTGTCGCAGTCAGAAAAATTCCACCAGCTTGCTGACTGCGTGACGTACTCCTCATCAGGTATTCTCCGTCAATGGGTTCGTATCCCTGACAAAACCAGCAACCATAACCCTTACAATAATCCCTTCAAAAAAGCCATTCACTCTTATTATGCACCTTTCTTCTCGCCTCTGCCAAACTCACATTCCTCTCCTTCAGGCATTCCTTTACTGACTCAATCCACTTTTTCTTCGTCTCCTAGCCGGTCGATTCCCAATACACTCACCACTATACACCCGTTTAACCAACCGACTATCATCCATCATTTCTACATTATCATTTCTACATTATATTTATATTAGTAGCAGAAATGATCAATTAAAAATCAAATCAAATCAATCAATCAAAATTAATTAAATCAATCAAAAATCAAATCAAATCAAACAATCAAAAAATTAAATCAATCAAAAATCAAATCAAATCAAAATCAAAAAATTAAATCAATCAAAAAATCAATCAAAAATCAATGCTGATTCAATATTTTTTCTTTGGATTATAGATGCTGATTTAATGATCTCACTTGAAGAAACCCAATTGGTTCTATGATTTAACCTAGAAAAATGCTTTAAAAATGCGGTATTATCTTGCTCGTTTTTGTTTTTTTTTTTGGTCTGTGATATTTGTGTTTTAATTGCTTTTGTTTTAGTTTTTATGTTTTAGTTTTTTAGATTTTATGTTTAATTGTTATTATTGTTTTCAATTTTGTAACTTTTTTTTTTTTTTAGTGATAATGCAGCGCAGCGCTTCTGTTTTTGTGTGCGATATTCATCTGTGAAGGTATTATTTAATTTTTTAATTTAATTTAATTTTTATAATATTTTTATTAACTTTAACTATTTTAATTAGTAACAATGTATTACCTTTTCTATTATTGATGTTCTGTTTAATTTTCATTTAGTGTAATTTTTTGCATTGATTTATCTTATTTTTGTTGATTTGTTTTTGTGTAGTTTTTGTTCTGGATATTCAAGAATTTTTATAATTGTTTGTCCTTTGTTTTGATGTTCTTTTTGTTTTGAAGAATGTATTTTAGTTGGTTGTAATTTTTGGATTCTTGATTTGTCGCTCTTTTTAAATAGCAACTGTCTTTTAACAGAGTTTTTATCTAGTTCTGTTTTTGGTGAAATTTTCTTTGTTATACCTTGATAATGTGTGGAAAATACATGAAAGTGCTTGGTAACATCCTTTTTTTTTTTTTTTGTATTTTTATGCAATATATATATATATATATATATATATATATATATATATATATATATATATATATATATATATATATATATATATATATATATATATATATATATATATGAATAAATGTATTGTATTTGGGGCTATGCATATGTATGTATATAATAATATATGTATATATATGTATATAATAATAATAATAATATAATATATATATATATATATATATATATATATATGATAATAAAAATATAATATATATATCTGAATTATATATTATAAATATATATAATATATATAATAATAATATATAATAATATATATAATAATAATAATATTAATATAA
>JABUQX010145990.1:0-2500 GCA_015478945.1 Trachelipus rathkii
CATTATGCTACGTTCAGTTACTCAATTTAGTTGTTTGGCTTCGTTTCGCATTTGTCGACCTTTCGCGTGTAACTTCAGTGTGTGTGTGTGTGTGTTGTTATTATTATTATTACATTTATTATTATTATTGTTATTATTATTATTATTATTGTATTATTATTATTATTATTATTATTATTGTTATTAGTATTATTATTATTATTATAATTTTAATTATTATTATTATTATTATTATTATTATTATTATTATTATTATTATTATTATTATTATTATTATTATTATTATTATTATTATTATTATTATTATTATTATTGTATTATTATTATTATATTATTATTATTATTATGTATTATTATTATTATTATTATTATTATTGTGTGTGTAATTATTGTGTGTGTGTATGTATTATTATTACATTATTATTATTAATTATTATAGATAGATATTGATAGATTTAAAGGATATATGGTGGCTTGCTGAAAAAAGTTGATTTCTAAGTTTTCGCAAAAGAGTGTTCTTTGACCTCTTGTTATGGGTCAAAGGGGTCTATTTACATCCATCGATATATAAATATATATATATATATATATATATATATATATATATATATATATATATATATATATATGTATATATATATACATATATATATATATACATATATATATTTATATATTTATATGTATTTATAAATATATATAAATTTATATATATATATATATATCCTTATATATATATATATATATATATATATCTCATATATATACACATATCATACTATGTATATATGTACATATCTCTTTCTTTACATATATATATATTAAATATATATATATATATACTATATATATATATATATATATATACATATATATATATATATATATATATATATACATATATATATATATATATATATATATATATGAAAATTTAACCTAAATTTGGTACATATGTAGGGTGAAGTGTGTAATGATATGACAATAATTTTTTTAGAGGAATATTTTCAGTTGGGAGGCTGCAATCCCCAAAATGTTAAAAGAAGTTAACATGCAATATCTCTGAAGATATTAACCAAGTTAGAAATCCTTTTCAAGATCGATAATTTATTTCAAAACGAGTGTAATGCTGCCAAGTTCCATGTTAATTGAGATTCATGTTCCAAGGTAAATGAGATTAAAAAAGAGTCTCGTCTGCTGGCGCAGAATGTTCTATAAAGAAAAATATACGGTATTCCAAAATGAAAGAGAGAAAAGCTAATTTTCGGACGACTTTTGTGACCAAAATTCCCAAAAAATAGATTGCAAGTAATTTTTTTAGGAAATTAAAATAAATGTCATAAAATATATAAAAAACGACATAAAATATATAAAAAAAATATAATTTTAAAATAAATATTAGTAACTGAATTCACTAATATGAAACTGAATACAAGGCTAACCAAGCAGTCCTTTTGACCATTTGTCTTATTGAAGAGGAAAAATGGCGTAAAAAATTTAAATTGTTATGAAGCTGTGATTGGCCCGAGATTTGAATAAACATGCAGTAGTATGATATATATAATATTAATAATAATAATAATAATAACAAATAATGTGGAAGCATAATGATAAATATGGGAAATAAATAACATTAGAGATATTTAATGAGCGAAACTGAAGCTGAGAAGCTGGCAGAAATAAATGAAGCAGTGTGATAATAATACATTGCTCATTGAGAAATAGCTCAGCAATTTGTATAAATGAAATGGAAGGCAGAAGAGAGAAAATGACAGCATGGTATGAAGAAATCAAACAGTGTGAGAGAGAAGAAGCAGACAGAAATAATGTGTAACAAATATGTGATAAACAAATACAAATAATAATGAAATACAAATATTAAACTGATATAATAATTATCATCTATTGAAGTGATGTATTATTATTATTATTATTGTGTGTGTGTGTGTGTGTATTCTTATTATTATTTATAATTCTTGTGATTATATTACAGTATGATTATAATTATTATTATTATTATTATTATAATTATTATTATTATTATTATTATTATTATTATTATTATTATTATTATTATTATTATTATTATTATTATTATTATTATTATTATTATTATTATTATTATTATTATTATTATTATTATTATTATTATTATTATTATTGTGTGTATTATTACACATTATTATTATTATTTTATTGATTAGCTTACTTAGAGGAAAGTATAGCAGTAGTGAAATTTTGATTTCAGGGAAAGATGAAAAAAAAGAGAGAATGTGTTCTAATATGGAGTTTAAGTTGTCGAAAATTTAGGATAATCAATAGAGTTAGGAAACAGATATACATAACAGATAAATTTATCAGTAAATTGACAGGATAGCTTAAGACAAAAGGTAAAACACGACTCCAAATCAGAAACAGAAAACAGAAACAACATTTTGCGCTCACGGTCACAACAGCCGACTTTGGATAGAAATTAGAATGCAGACTGGAGAGAGTCAAC
>JABUQX010145990.1:7500-11961 GCA_015478945.1 Trachelipus rathkii
TATATAGTAATATCTAATATATATAATATATATATATATATATATATATATATATATATAATAATAATAATATATATATATGATGTTATTATTTTTTGGTTTATAGAGAATTACGGTGTAATTTTTTTATGGTATATACCGTATGTAAAGAAAGAATATGTTAAAGGATTGAGATTTTTTTATAGTAATATATATATGTATATATATATATATATATATATATATATATATATATATATATATATATATATATATATAATATGTGTTTATAAAATAACATAATATATATATATAACTATATATATAATTATATATATAAGATATAAATATATAAAGCTTCAAATTGTCAATCTTTATATTTATATATAAATATCTTTATAATTTTCTAAAATTTATCTTTGTATTTATTTATACCTTGTGCATGTTTATTTATTATTAATATGATATGATATATTCAACGTTTGCCGTAATGAAAGAAAAGGAGGAGGTGTCTCAGTACTTATTAAAAAGTGCCTAAAAGCAAAAGAAGTTTTCTCAGTCATTAACTCTGACATCGAAGCTCTTGGCGTAACATTTAAAGAGGGATCTAAAACAATTAACTTATTAGGTGTATATAGACCACCTCAAGGGAGTAGGGTGAACTTTATACAAAAACTCGATGATTTATGCATCTCTACACTGATAAGTGGGATCACTGTAATAGCTGGTGACTTCAATATTGACGTATCTAGCAGTAATACCAATTCTTGTGGAAAAAAATTGCTAATTGACAATATGACGTCAAACGGTTACCTAAACTATATTACAAAAATTACACGGCCAAATGAACACAATAACCCCACTATCATTGACCATATGTGGTCAAATAATCGTGGCACAACAAAATCCTTTAGACTACACACTGACCTCTCGGACCACTACCCATGCATCCTGACATTTGAATCTTCTACTGTTCCCCTAGTGCAACAGAAAATAGAATATAGGCTAATATCAGAAGACCGTAAACAAACATTTCTACACCAAATAAAAAATACAGACTTCTCCTTTGTCCACAACGATAATCTTTCATTAGATGAAAAATACAAAAATTTTAGTTCCATTCTTTACGACACTTATGATAAAAACTTTCCCATAAAACACAAAACAATCTCTGAAAAGAGGTCAATAAATAAATGGTTGACAAAAGCATTACTAACCTCAATTAGACAAAAACACAACCTTCATAAAAGTGCTAAGTTGGGGACTATACCGATACATGTTTACACAGAATACTCCTCTACACTTAAAAAACTAATAAGAAATCCAAAGCTGGTTTCTTTGCTGATAAGTTCAACCAGACTCAATCCAACCCACGTTCGCAATGGAGCATTATTAATGACATTTTAAACCGACACAATAAACAAAAAACAAAAATTGAACAATTAAAAATAGGTGATGAAATAGTTACGAACAAACAACGCATAGTCAACGAATTGAACTCCTACTTTACTACTGTAGGGGCAGCTTTAGTTCCAGAAACAGAGAGGATCTTTGCCGATTATTTAAGACCACACGAAGGGCAGAACTTTGCATTCGAAAGAATATCAACATCTGACGTTGAGTGTGTTATAAATGGTCTCATGAATAAAGGCTCTGACCTTCAGAGTGTTCCGAACTGGATATACAAACATTGTAAAAAAGAAATCTCACCTATTTTAGCCTCTCTCTATAACAATTCAATTGACTTACATCATTATCCAACTGAATTAAAAATCGCAAAAGTTACCCCTGTTCCCAAGAGCTCTGACACCTCCCTACCGAAAAACTCTCGTCCGATTTCAATCCTTCATACAACTGGTAAAATCTTTGAAAAATTAGTCCATGCTCAACTTACTAATTACTTGCATGCAAATGGGCTTCTCTCACAAAATCAGTTTGGCTTCACCAAAAACCGCAACACAGAGGATGCTCTGATATTCCTTACTGAAAAACTATACAAAGCACTAAATGAAAAACAAACATGTGTACTTTTACTGTTAGATTTCTCGAAAGCATTCGATGTAGTTCCACACAACCTACTCTTAAACAAATTAGAGAGACTTGGTATCAGTAATGGTTCACTACAATGGTTTCAGTCATACTTATCTGACCGAACACAATACGTCCGTTTAGGAGACACATCATCCTCACTTTCCTCAATCTCCCACGGTGTCCCTCAGGGCTCCATACTTGGGCCACTATTTATATATATATATACAAATGACTTTCAAAATTGTCACAGTTCAATACACTCTCAATATGCTGATGACACTGCAATCTTAATATCAGACCGTAATATAAACACACTTAATGACAAGGTAAATAATGAATTAAAAAACATTATAACATGGGTAGAGGCAAACAAACTCTCCCTTAATCTACAAAAAACAAATTACCTAGTAATAACAAATCAAAAGAACCCTGTTCAACTAAATGTAAGAGCAAAAGATATAATTATAAATCGGCTATCGTCTGCCAAGTTATTAGGTGTTATCCTTGATGACAAGCTCTCTTTCAAAGAACACATAAATAGTCTCATTAGCAAATTATCCTATGCTAACTATGCATTTCATAAGATAAGGAACTTTGTTCCAAAACATATTTTAAAAAACCTTTACTATAGTCTTGTTTATCCACACCTACTCTACTGTCTTTCAGTATGGGGTTGTGCAAGTGAATACCTGCTACAACCTCTAATCGTTATGCAAAAGAAAATAATTCGTGTAATATCAGGGCCCCGTAACTACCGTGAACACACAACCCCACTATTCAAAAATTTGTCTATGCTGAAACTTCATGATATTTACATCCTTACAGTAAGTAGTCACATCTTTAAATTCACAAACGGAACTGCAAATGATCTTTTGGCAAACATAATTTTACAGAACCAAACGTTAAGAACAAACAATCTCCGTAGCACAAATTCCCATACCTTAGACAAAGCAAAATTCACCCTAACGAAATCTCGGAGGGCTATCTCATATAAGGGCATAGAATTGTGGAATAATCTCCCCAGAAATGTTCAGGAATCACTCACCATTGGTTCGTTTCGTAGAAATATCAGAAACTTCTTATTATCTAAATACTAACGAGGGCATTCCTACCCACGTTAAGTCCTATTCTACGACATGATGTAAAATAATGATTCCTATAGCTATTATTAATATTTAATTGTTCTCGCAGTGTTTCTCTTAAATTTACAAAGTCAATGCTGCTAGCGATTTGATGTTATGAATACCTATATTACTATTATTTATTATTATTATTATGTGTGTGTGTGTGTGTGTGTGTATTATTATTATTATTATTATTATTATTATTATTTTTATTATTATTATTATTATTATTATTATTATTGTGTGTGTGTGTGTGTGTGTATTAATGTGTGTGTATTATTATTATTATTATTATTGTGTGTGTGTGTGTATTATTATTATTATTATTATTATTATTATTATTATTATTATTATTACTACTATTATTTATTATAATTATTCTATTATTACTTTTTTATTATTCCTGTTATTATAAGTATCATTATTATTATTATTATGCTATTATTATTATAATAATTATTATACCTATGATTATTATTATTATTATTATTATTATTATTATTATTATTATTATTTGTGTGTGTATTATTATTATTATTATTATTATTGTTATTATTATTATTATTATTAGTATTATTTTTATTATTATTATTATTATTATTATTATTATTATTATTATTTATTATTATTATTGTTTTTATTATTATTATTATTATTATTATTATTATTATTAATTGGTTATTACTTTACTGCAAATTTTTATTATTATTATTGTTATTATTATTATTATTATTATTATTATTATTATTATTATTATTATTATTATTATTATTATTATTATTATTATTATTATTTTTATTATTACTATTATTATTATTATTATTGTGTGTGTGTGTGTGTGTGTGTGTGTGTGTGTGTGTGTGTGTGTGTGTGTGTGTGTGTGTGTGTGTGTGTGTAGGTGTGTGTGTGTGTGTGTACACGTTATTTATTCTTCGTTATTATTATGATTATTATTATTGTTATTATTATTATTATTATTATTATTATTATTATTATTATTATTATTATTTTTATTATTATTATTATTATTATTGTGTGTTATTATTATTATTGTGTGTGTGTGTGTGTGTGTGTATTATTATTATTTAGTTATTATTATTATTATCATTGTTGTGTGTATTATTATTATTATTATTATTATTATTATTATTATTATTATTATTATTATTGTGTGTGTGTGTGTGTGTGTGTGTGTGTGTGTATATGTGTGTGTGTATTATTATTATTATTATTATTATTATTATTGTTATTATTATTTTTATTGTGTGTGTGTGTGTGTGTGTGTGTGTGTGTGTGTGTGTGTGTGTGTGTGTGTGTGTTATTTTTT
>JABUQX010145991.1:0-5000 GCA_015478945.1 Trachelipus rathkii
CAGCGTTTTCACAGCTTTGAGATTTATCTATATATATATATATATATATATATATATATATATATATATATATATATATATATATATATATATATATATATATATATATATATATATATATATATATATATATATATATAGAGATATATATATAGATATTACATATATACTCTTTATATGTATATATATATATATAACACATTATTTTATTTGTTTTTAATTTTATTACTTTTAGTTATTTTACCCTAATTATTTATTTAAATATCTTTTTTAATTATTAAATTAATACCAAGAGCGCTTAAAATGCGTTTGCGATGCGTTAAAAATCATTTCAATGGGCGGTTTAAATTTAAATTTAAATTTTTAAGTTTAAAATTAAATTTAAATTTAAATTTAAATTTAATGATCAAACCAGGAACCTTAACCGCACGAAACCCACCACTCTATCACATACTCTCTGCTAGGTTTTATAAAAAAAATCAAGCAATAATTTTAAGCTTTTATTATATTAAATGACTTTTTTTATTTATTTTATAATAGAATAAAATAAATCAAACAATAATTTTAAGTTTTTAATATTTAAATTAATTTTTTTATTTTATTTTATTTTAAAGTAGAATAAATCAAACAAATCATTTTTAATTTTTCATATTTAAATTGATTACTTAATTTATAATTAAAATAAATACATGTTAATTAAAACTTATATATATATATATATATATATATATATATATATATATATATATATATATATATATATATATATATATATATATATATATATATATATTTTTTTCGATGGAAATACCTCCCATTTTTCATATGTTATTTATTAAAAAGTCACATGGCATAGGGTTAGGGTTTGATCCCTAGGTTGTCTTTACCTAGAGTAGTTACCCTACTAGAATAGGGTACTACTAGTGAAATGTGATGTTGTTATTGATTTAAAAAAAACTTGGATTATGTCGTACTTAATTAATGAGATTATTTTATATCTTGGACTATGCAAGTTTTATAAATTGTTAGCAAATACCCTGAAAGACCTTAAATTTTAAATTTTGCAGCTCCGGCTCCGAATCAAACATTTTAAAATTATGTGGTTTTGGTATCAGCTCTAACTCTGAAAACTTTTATTTTACGGTAAAAAAAAAATTCATTCGGCTCCTGCTATTTTTAAAATTATTCTGCTTAAAGCTCAGGATCCGACTCCGGCTTCACCTTAAACATTTCTTGCTCCTTCCATGACTCCACAGCAACAGCAATGATTAGGTCAGATACGAAATTGAATACCAAAACCCTGAGGAATCCCCAATCAATATCTTGTGTTTTGAGAGGACAATTGCTGAAGTCGTAAATAAATCGAGGAAAATTATTGGTCATTTAGACATACTTTTTTATTTACTTATTTTTATTTATTTATTTTTTCAATTTTCTATTGACACATACACAAACACACACACACACACACACACACATATATATATATATATATATATATATATATATATATATATATATATATATATATATATATATATATATATATATATATATATATATATATAAGCTGAAAGATGGAAAGATATTTGTATAAATAAAATTCTACATGTAAGTAAATGATGCATTCATAATGCTATACACACACACACAGAATATACGGGAATAAAATTGTCATTTACCTGAATTTATTTGTCAGATGAACCAAACAAAAATGGCGGTCCTTTTTTCAGCCATTAGAAGAGTAAAAGGGCCCCATTTCTAAAAAAAAAATGGACGAACGACCTCGCAAAAATATATATATATTTATATAATTTTTTTTTTCAAAAGCCCCAGTTGTTGTTTTTTTTCTTGTTGTTGTTGTTATTCACTAAAAAAGAAGAATAACAGAAGGAAAATTGGGGAAAATAATCTTTTCTATTTGTTTTTATTATAAAATCGGGAAAAGAAAGGACAATGGGAGATTGTAATATTGCTTTTAACATTGCTTATATGAAAAGCGGAGGAGAGGCTGTATTTTGCTTGCCCTATAAAGACCGTTGGAGAACATGGGGTTTTGGAGGGGTTGGAGGGAATAGAAGGGGTATCTTCTGAATTGAGGGAGAGGGAGAGGTAAAATCTTATCTAGTGAGGTAAAGATAAGGAGGGGAGTGGGTAGGGGGGGAGAGGATTTCTTTTATTCTTTTGGGAAATTGTTTCTATCTATCGTCGGTGTCTTTCTTGTGCTTTCTCCTTTTTTACTTTTTTGACGTGGAAAGAATGGTTGTAAATAACAACAGGAATTCAAATTTAAGTTTATAAATACAATATATATACTATATATATATATATAACTAATCTATATATATGCTGCATATATATATATATATATATATATATATATATATATATATATATATATATATATAGGCAACTACTAAAACATTTTTTCTCTCTCTCTCTATCTCTCTCTCTCTCTCTCTCTCTCCTCTCTCTCTCTCTCTCTCTCTCTCTCTCTCTCTCTCTCTCTCTCTCTCTCTCTATATATATATATATATATATATATATATATATATATATATATTTTTTATTTATCTATATATATATATATATATATATAATTAACAAAATAATTATTTATGAGATATTTGAGTTATCCATATTTTACAGTTTTCTTTAGCTTATAATTGGTTTTATGGGTACCTTATTGTTTTTCTTTCAAATTCAGATATTAGAATTTAAATATATTAATTATTTTTATCCGAAATGTGCATTAAGAACAAGTAAATGTTTATTTTAATTTTTTTTTTTAAATAAAACGAGTGTTTTATTAGATTCTTAGATAGGAAAAAAAAACAACTTGTAAAAAATTAAATTCATGAATATTTAAAGTATATAACGTCTTCAAATTTTCTCTCCGCTATTTCAGAAGCACGATCAGTTACCATTTTTGAAGTGATTAAAAAAATAGCATTATTCAATGGCGATGATTTCTTACACTTTTTGTTTAAATTTTACATAATCTTTCATTTGTATTATGTAATGTATTCTTTCAGATGACCTATTTTCACAAAAAAATAAGAGAATTTTATCATAACTGCAAAATTTGAAGAATATCGTTCGTTTCTATAAAATAACTCGTGCTAAGCACGAGTAGCAAGAGTGTAAGAGTCGCCTCTGGATATATATATATATATATATATATATATATATATATATATATATATATATATATATATATATATATATATATATATATATATATATATATATATATATATATAAAAATATATTTTTGCTATCACTCACATAATATATATATATATATATATTTATATATATATATATATATATATATATATATAACTAACTATATATATATATATATATATATATATATAAATATATATATATATATATATATATATATATATATATATATATATATATATATATATATATATATATATATAAAATTGTAGACTCAATATCATATCTACGTTCTATTGTTTGCAATTACTCACAGAAGAGATCTCATCAATAGATCTTTGTATATAAACAAACAGAGGATAATTGTTGCGATTGAGTTCAAGAACTCTTGAATATTATCTAAATTAGTAATTAGTATTAGTAGTTGAATTGATATTTAGTATTAAGTTCATTCAGGATCCATTATTATTTATTTTGCATTTAGTCTGTTGAGGAAATGATATATTATTATATATGTAAATATTATTAATATATATTAATATTTGTATATTAATATTCATATATATTATTTGATTGAATGTAGAATTCAATTAATTTTAACGGTTTTATTTTATTTTTAATAAATGAATATTATTATTTTTATTATATTTTCAATTTTTAGGTATATTAAGTATTTAATTATATTTTAGGTATATTAAAAACGGGATTATTTAATAAATTTATAACTAATATATAGTGTATAAAAAAAATTATTCTTTCGGGGAATATTTTAAATTAATTAAAATTTAAAGTAATTAAAATTGTTTTTCTTATAAGCAAACATATTAGAATGAAATAAATAAATATTAGCATGAATAAATATTATATTAAATTTTATGAAGAAAAATTAAAGTTTTAAAAACTTTCTTTGATTCAAAGAAGGAATTACCGAGCATCGCACTGCCGCACCGCACCGCACCACACCGCACCGCACCGTGCGGCTCCTGTGCCTCTGCCAGCCCAAAATCAAAGGTATTTTACTGTTATGGGAGTAATTATGATGTTCTGAGGAAGATTAAATCATTCTCTCCTCAAAATCAAATGGAAAACTTTTAAAAATATTTTTAGAATTTTTTATTATTATTATTTCCAGTTAACATTTTTTATGTTTTTTTTTCAAAAAATTTTATGCAATTTAAAATTTTTAAAAATTTTAACATTTAAAAGAAATATAACATTTTAAAAAATAAAATTTTTTTTCCTTTCCTTAAAAATATTTTAGCTAAAGGAAGGTTTTATTTCAAAATTTAAAACTTAAATTAATCTGCGATTTCTGCGGTGAAGCGAAAAAAGTTTTGAATTATGAACCTTTTGAGAATAGTTTAAAGAGTACATAGTGTATTGTACTGTACAAAAACCACTCATAACATACTAGAAGTACTGGAAGTTAGATTGTTCAGATTTTCCAGGTTAGTGAGTTATGAAAAATTACCGTAATATATTCTATTAATTTATATAATTTATTTTTATTTATTATCTCTCTGTTGATATTTCATTTATGAATATATATATATATATATATATATATATATATATATATATATATATATATATATATATATATATATATATATATATATACAAAATATATATATATATATATATATATATATATATATATATATATAGGTGATTCATTTGTGGGTTTGTTTTACAATAGGTTGTATTTGACAAACCACGCGTGACACGTGTCTAACTATCCCGTTTTCTTTTCCAGTATTGTTTGGCAAATCAAGGAATTGAAGCCGCCCGACTTAGGTTTGCGGCGTGTT
>JABUQX010145991.1:32500-33503 GCA_015478945.1 Trachelipus rathkii
ATTTTAAGTTTTTTTTTTTTTTTCGTTAAAAAAGTCAACTTTTTTGGCAACAATATATATATATTTTTTTTTAAATAAAGTTGGCACCTCGATTCACTGCCACATTCAATAAGGGGAATATTCCAGAAAATATCTTTTTATGATATGCAAGAGGGATTGAGGTAGAGTCTTTAAATACTCGTAATTTATCGTTCTTGTATATTTATTTAATTGATGCATAATTTTTTTTTTTTTTTTTTTTATGTTGTCACCACCACTCACGGGCAGAGCCCTATTCAAGGAGGGGATGCTGCACGCCTCAAATAACAATTACTCAAAAACTCAGTATTTTTCAACTTTCTACTCTAGCTAATAAATAATCTTCAATAAAACTCAAATAATCTCTTTTGTTCTTAATATTTTTTTTGGTTTCCATTTCCTATTTTCGAGTTCCTTCTTTGAAGGTTTCAATGTTTTTTTTCACTAAAGATATTTCAATTTAGTATGGAATTGAGAATTATTTTACACAATCATATGCATAATATGCAATTGCTTTGTAAAAGAAAGTCATCTGTCCTTGCATGTAGTAAGTTATATATATATATATATATATATATATATATATATATATATATATAGATGTATTTAAAAAAATATATATATATATATATATATATATATATATATATATATATATATATATATATATATATATATATATATATTATATATATATATATATATATATATATAAATATATATATATATATATATATATATATATATATATATATATATATATATATATATATATATATATATATATATATATATATATATATAATATATATATAATAATAATATATATATATATATATATATATATATATATATATATATATATATGGGATGGATTCACAATAAGCTCTACTTAAAAGATGATGTATCTCTAATCTCTGAATAGTGGTAGAAAAATTACATCAATTTATTTATCTCTACTATACTGTACATCATTCTGGTGCGG
>JABUQX010145994.1:10000-15000 GCA_015478945.1 Trachelipus rathkii
TATATATATATATATATATATAACACTATATATATATATATATATATATATATATATATATATATATATATATATATATATATATATGTATATATATATATATACAAAATAAAATAAATGAGTATTATTATTATTATTATTATTAGTACAGTTATTGATGTACTATTATTATTATTATTATTATTATTATTATTAGCCTATCATTATTATAGTTTGTGTGTAATAATATTAATATTATTATTATTATTATTGTGTGTGTGTGTGTGTGTATTATTATTAATATTATTATTATTGTATTATTATTTTGTGTGTGTGTGTGTGTGTGTGTGTATTATATGTCCACCTTGTGTGTGTGTGTGTGTGTGTTATTATTGACAAATAGTGTCTATAATTATTGTGTGTGTGTGTGTGTGTGTGTATTATTATTATTATTATTATTTTGTCATGTATTACTTTATTGTTACTATTATTATTATTATTATTATTATTATTATTATTATTATTATTATTATTATTATTATTATTATTATTATTATTATTATTATTATTATTATTATTATTATCGTCCTCTTTTGGATGAAAATTATGCCGTGAACAAATATATGAGTTTAGATTAAGATAGAGAAAGACAGTGCTCAACTATGTGTAAATTTAAAAACCAAAAATACTGGAGAAATTATTAAGGAAACAAAACCTTGAACCTGAACAAACCGGAAATTCTATAGCTGCTCCATCCCTACCACCGGAGGCAACCGTTAGCGAAGAATGAGGTAAAGGGTAAATTCTCGGAAGCTGCCCCTCATGGTTTCTCTTAGTTTATAAGAACATATAAATGTATATGAAAACATTCCATCTTTAAAAATAATAAAATGAATGTCTCTGTGATGGAGTGTTCTGTGATGAGTATGAAGAACGCCTACAAGACAAATCTATTGATACCTTGCCTAATTTTGAAAGTAAGATGGAAATAATTTTGTGTGAATGAGGCTTGGAAAGGACAAACCATTGAGCATCGAGGTGCAGATGGAAATTCAAGCTAACTCAGCACTCCATTTTTAAAACGAGGTTGTAACGAATCAATCTGTTCGTACTTGACCTATATATATTTGTAATAAAAAATATATTTAATTAAGAATATATATATATATATATATATATATATATATATATATATATATATATATATATATATATATGCTACTGCTATATATATATATATATATATATATAAAGATGTATATATTATATAATAATATATTATAATATATATATATGTATAATATATATATAATAACAAATAATAATATATGTGTATGTAATAATAATAATAACAATAATGACCAATAACTAATAATAATAATATATGTAATAATAATAATATATGAAATATAATAACAATAATAATATATATAATATAACAATAATAATAATAATAATAATAATATAATAATAATATATCAACCTATATATAATAATATAATAATATAACATATAATAATATATATATGTATATGTATAATATACAACCTTAATATAAATAATAAATATATGTAATATGTAATAACAACAACTCAATAGCAGCAGCAATATGTATATATGTATGTGTATAATAATAATATAGTAATAATAATAGCATAATAATATCTCAATAACAATAATAATAATATATATATGTATATACGTAATAATATGTATATAACCAATAATAATAAATGTATCTATATGTATATAATAATATAATAATAATAATATATATATATATGTATGTAATAATAATAATAATATATAATAATATATATATATATAAAAAAATAATAATAATAATAATATATATATATATATAATAACATAACAATAATAATAAATAATAATATAATAATAATAATATAATAATAATAATATCTTTATAATAACATATATATATAATAATAATAATAAATATAATATATTTATGTATATATATATATGTATGTAGCTAATAATAATAATACCATATAATAATAATAATAATAATAATAATAATAACAATATATAATATATATATAATATATAATGACTAATATATATATATAATAATATATATATATATGTAACAATATTAATAACAAATAATATATATATATAATAACCAACAATAATAACCAATAATAATAATAATAATAACATATATGTATATGAATTATATGGATAACCAATAATAATAATAACCATATATATATATAATAATAATAATATATATATAATATATATATATATCTTCATATATATAATAATAACAATAATAAATAATATAATAATATATATATATATATATTTTAATTTCTGAACTAAAAGCATGTTTGCTTTTAATGAAAGATAAAAATTTCTTTTAAAATAATATTTTGCTATTTCGAAATAAATTTTCCTATAAAATGAAGAAGAATTTTTTCACTCTTTACAAGCGATATACTGATCCCTGAAGTGGCACATCGGGATCACTACAGAATCTCGAACCAGGTTAAGTTCAATTCCTCTTCTGGGTCCTAGAAGTTCTAATGCCCGTTAAACGTGAACGTTAATTTTTTTAAAGTTTACACCTTATGGCAGGGGCCTTCAACCCGCGGACCGCGGACCGCTTGCTACCCACCATGCCATTTTGCTGTCCCTTCCCCTTGTTTTCTTTGATGTTAAATAAAACAGTCAGAAATTTGAAAATTTTAAAAAACTTTAGTATAATATATATATATATATATATATATATATATATAATATAATATGTAATATATATATGTAATATGTATATATATATATATAACTAATATGTATATATATATATAATAACTTAATAATATATATATATGTTTATATAAATATATTATATAATAATATATATAACTAATAATTAAAAACAATAATATATATACATCTATATATATATATGTACTATATATATATATATATATATAATATAAAAATAACCATAATAAATCTATATTAACAAACATTTCTTTTCAAGAGCAATAATAATAATAATAATATATGTATATATTTGTATATTATAAACAATGACAATATATATATACTCCTTAAAGTATGATTCATTTACTCGAATGTTATGCACCTTCCTGGTAACAGACATGGAAGATATCTAGTACACAAAATCATGTTTTTCGTACAATACCACAAAAAAAATAAACTACTAATTCCAATGCACTACTGCAGTCTCCAGTAAGTAGTGAGTACGACAATTATGTGCGAGAGCGTGTGCTCCTTTTGTAAAGTGTAGCAATTATATTAACTAAGATTTTTCTTTCTGGTGTATTTTTGTTGCTAAAAAGCGTAAAGTGATGAATTTCTTGATTTTCAACAGAAATGGACAAATTTGTATTGCTTTGTTGAAATTCGTAACGGGCCGGTATGTTTATTGTGTAAAAGAGTACAACTTAAAATGGCATTTTGAAACTAAACATGATGCAAATTTTGATGTGTTTCAAGGTCAGTTTCGATTTGATAAAGTGGTAGCTTTAAAAAAAAATAGTTACAAGACTAACAACGTACGTTCAAGAGACAAATTGAGGTTAGTGAGGCCATTGTGAAGGCAAGCTTTGTTATAGCTGAAAAAATAGCTTCAAAATCAAAACCTTTCACAGATGGTGTATTTATAAAAGAGTGCTTGGAATCTGCTGCAGATATTTTATGCCCACCTCAAAAGGATCTTTTTTCAAAATCAGCCTTTCAGTAGTCTCTGTTTCCAGAAGAATTGAATAGTTGGCAGGAAATATAAAAAATTCTCTCAAAGATCGTACTTCGAAGTTCATTTTTTATTCAATTGGTGTTGATGAGAGCACGGAGTTGACCCATAGAGCTCAGTTGGCAGTTTTTATTCGCGGTATTGATGATAATTTTAATATTTATAAAGAGATGGCAAGTATATATCCAATGAAAGGAACTAGAAAGGGACTTGATATATTTGAAAGTTTATTAGTAGTTTTAAATAGATTTAATCTGAAGTTTGCAAATATGTCTGGAGTTATAACTGATGGAGCACCAGCTATGGTTGGTAAACATGAGGGACTTGTTGCTTTGATAAAGAAAAGAAAGGACGTCTTACCCGACATAATGCATTATCACTGTATAATACACCAGCAGAATTTATGAGCAAGGTCTTTAAGCTTTGAGGAAGTAATGAAGACTCATAAAAGTGGTGAATTTCATCAGATCACGAGGTCTCAACCACAGGGAACTTCAAATTTTTTATCCGAGATATATTCACAGCATGAGGATGTTGTTTATTATTCTGACATTCGTTGGCTTTCCAGAGGGAAAATGCTGGAGAGGTTCTTTGACCTGAAGGAAACCATCCAAGCTTTTATGGAAAGTAAAGGAAAACCTGTTTCCCAACTAAATGATTCTGAGTGGCTGGGCGATTTTGGATTTTTAACAGACATTACTAAGCATCTTAACGATCTGAACACGAGACTTCAAGGAAAATGTAATTTCATACACCATCTTTACGATAGCATCAGATATTTTGAAGAGAAACTTAATTTGTGGGAAATGCAGCTTCACAAAAGAGATTTTATTCATTTCCCAAAACTGTCAAAGTGTGAGTGTTCAGACATAAAAAAGTATACTTCTGCATTAGTAGATCTGAAAGAACAATTTATGTCAAGATTCACTGATCTTAGAGAACATGAAATATTGATCAACTTGTTTGCTAGGCCTTTCACTGTATCCCATGAAGATGCGCCACAAAGTATGCAAATGGAGCTGATCGAAATGCAATGCAACGGCGATTTGCAATAAAAATTCAGTTTGGGGATATTAGATTTTTATTCCAAGTATATCGATGAGGATCCTTTCCGACCATTCGACAACACGCCTTGAGAATGATGTCACTGTTCGGAAGCACTTTTCAATGTGAGCAGCTATTTTCAAAGATGAATGTTATAAAATCAAAAACCAGTGCCAGAATAACTGACGTCCACCTTGAAAATACACTTCGAGTTGAAGCATCGAAC
>JABUQX010145995.1:0-14870 GCA_015478945.1 Trachelipus rathkii
TGGCCTTCGTCTAAAACGCAAGATAATAGAGCAATGCTGATGCACCACAGACCAAGACGTTAGCTCACTGACCGTGATATTTCTTACTAGACACGTCATTTTGGTTGTAACACAACTACTAACCATAGGAAGGCGGGAATACAAATATATGGTGATTTAGAGTGAGCGTGGGGTTTATATACATGAATAAGAGGTGGGCGGAGCTTATCTAGCTCCGCCCCGTTTGCTGGCTTACGTTCCCTCAGCCAATCATCTGATTAGGCTTAAGAGTTATGATGGTGAAACATAAGAGGCGGAGTTACACTTTTAGGCCTAATGGAGATAACATCGTTCTTGTACATACAAGAATGTGTCTGTGTATTCTTGTATATTCCTGTCCGACGTGGTTTCTGAATATTTTATGATGAGAGTGATTCAGCTGTATCTTTGTATTCAAATGACGTAATGTATATTACATTCTTAACCAGTTTCGCGCTAATTCATTTCGCTTTTTTCTTATTACTTGAGGACTACTTATTGTTTTACTCTTACGATGTAATTTGTAAGGTCGTTCATTAGGCCCTACAGGATCGGATACCGATGGTTGATAATGATTATCCCAATCCTGTAGCCTTTGCTTATTATTAATTAAGCTCCTAGGGAAATTAAGGCCCTGTAGTTCACGTTTAATGGCATCCCAACCTGGTATAGGCTTCTTTTTCCAGTCTCGAGCTAGATCTGAAACCAAGTCTACTATATTTGATCCTTGAAGGGGTTGATCATTAACTACAATCTGACCTAATTCGTTCCAATTTAACTGATCTTTTAAAGTATCATATAACGCGTGACCCTTATTTTTCAATGTAGGAGGTAAGCTGTTTTCTAAAACCTTTTTAAAATCCTTTCTTTCATAGTCACGTTGTGAAACTTCATTTGAAATAGGATGCATTCCTGTATACTTGTCTTTGACTTCTAATAATTTTTGTAATATTTCCTGATATTTCATCCTTTTCTCGTCTATATTAACTTTTGAAGTTAATATATCTGCTAATTCCTTTTCAATATTACGTATTTGTTCAACTCTCGGATCGGGTAGTGCTTCGGGTTTCGGGAAGAGGTTGAGGAATAGGCAGAGAATTATCCTGTAACTTTGTATATTGGTCGAACGGTATTACTACAGCCTTCTTCATTCTTACGTGTGATTCCCTGCTAATAGTTTAGACAGCAAAGGACCAACTACTGAGAAGAGTAATGGAAGGAAAACTCCACCGCCTTGCTGTAACAGTTTCTTTTTATTCTTTAAATTCTTCTTCTTAACTTTGCGGACAAGTTTACGAATGATGTTGCTGTGACGAAACTTTCTCTTCTGACTAGTTTTCAATGGTATGACCTGTTTTACCATATTTAAACAGATCTCACAGATACAGTTTACAAAGGTGGTGTTTTTTAGTAATTTCTCTTTTTCTTTTTTACTCAGCTTCTTATAATTTTTCATCAACGGCAGATATTTCTTTATCAACATTATGCAGGAATATAAACAGTTTCTATCTCATAGGGAAGAATGTTTGCGCGGAGCAACACTCTGTACGTGTTTTTGGGGTGAAGTTCACACATTAAATAACCGTGGGGGATCGAAGTAACCTCTTTATATACTTTTAAGAACTCTTTCCTTTGAAGGGGGAACATTTGACTGGCTAGCACGTTGATCTGACTCATGTCTCGTCTCTGGCCGAAAAGAATCAAATATTGGGTATTCAATGAGATACTACGCATATGCTTGCTTTGATGGAAAATGTTCTGTGTAATAAAGAACACTGAGATATTTAGATGGTGAGAATAAACTGTAAATGTTTCTGCTACCTCAATATTCACCTTATGCATGAGATCGTCCAGTATTATAACCTTATGTCCTTTTATATCCTCTAACGATTTTACGTCATAGATGCCTTCATGGAAATGAATAAGGTTTTTATATTCGTTAAACGTCGCTTGAAATACGTTATAGCACCATATTATTTTCACAGGACGCTCTTCAAATATCTCTAATGCACTTAATAATTTTAGTAGAGCAAATGTTTTGCCGCACCCTGTTGGACCGGCTATAAGGCACGTTGCAGGTGTACGGAACATGAATTTATGCACGTCCTCCATGATTGACATCTGTTAGTTCAGTAAGGATGTAGTATGCATAGATTTCCTTTTTAAATATATTTATACGTTACCCTAAAGGTACGTTCTACGATTATTTCAAACTTACTCTTTCGAAAGCTTTACAAATATGCCACTCGCTCAGGTCGTTTTCCAATAGGTATTCTCTTAGTATATGTATGCCGTCTCCTAATATATATGTGAAAAGATCACGTATAGAAATCATAGCATGTTTATTTTCTGGTCCATCAGTGTAAATAGAATCACACCATTGTTCCTTAAACATTGAAATAAATTTATGCACATCTATCGACCTCAAGAAGTATTCAATAATATCTTCAGAGTTACCCGAAAGCATTTTCTTAAATGTGTAATACTCCTGAATATAATGGGCTGTATTCACGTGATTACTCAACATTTCACCCCTTACACTCTGTAATAACACCCTCTTGCGAATCTCAGCCATATACTTCAACTGCTGTATTCCTGTAATAAAGAATCCATACCGCGTGGGTTTAAATGTACACGAGTTATACGCTCTCCATACTCTTACCTCCATTCTGATTATGTCTTGTTTCATTGAAAACTCGATAATGAGTTGTTTAGGTTTCCTCTTCACACTCTGGCTGATAACTACTTTTGTCCCGAATAAACTGACCGAATAGTAATGTTATGCGAAATGAATGTTTCGGCATGTAAACATACATTAAGTAGTTCTTCTGTATTCATAAATACCCTTTGGCTACTATAGTTTGCATGGGAACTAGTACACGTAAAAGTCACTGCCATCGGGATTTCTTTTATAAACAATTGAAGCTCCACAGTCCGGAATTTTCCACCCACTGAACAATGTCCTGTATAGAGATGAAACTGTTAAGTCTGAGCATGTTGAACACATGAAAATAGCAAGGTTCTTTGCACGAAGGTTCGATAACACTTCTTCCTTGCTTGAAGGTTACAAGGGAACTGAGGGATCATCAGAATATATATATATCCTTATCTAGTGAAAGTATATAAGAGGTGCTGTATTATATTCTAGTCATTCTTACGAAAGCTTTTGATCCGACAGGATGCATTTCTTAACCAGTGCGTCTCATGGTTGTTGTAAATCAGAATTAAATCTTTTCAATGTTCCCCCAACTCAAGTTAGTGTGCTTAATAGTAATTACGTATCTGTCAACCCCACTCACTCGATTACCAATAGCGATGCACCTTTAGAGTTTATAGTAACTGGTTCAGGGGACTTTTACATCGATCCCTGTGACATCCATTTATACTTGAAAGTGAAACTTTTATCAGAAGACGGAAGCGATCTACCTACATCCGATGATCATGTCGTTTACACTGAGAGTAACTTCCTGTACACCGCTTTCAGTCAGCTGGAAATATTCCTTAATGAAACACCTGTTAATGCAGCTACAGCCTTGTACCCTTACAAATGCTACATCAACAATCTTTTAAACTTTAGTGAAGATGCGAAACAATCCCACCTGCAATCCTGTGGGTTCTACAGCTTTAAAGATGTAGATAAGCATATTGACAGGGCTGCGAAATCTCCAAATAACACATACGAGTTTTACGGTCGACTAATGGGGGATCTACTTAATCAGGAGCGACTTCTACTCCCAGGGGTGGAACTTAAGTTGAAATTGACTAGAGCGGCTCCCCAGTTTGCATTGAAAGTAAGCACTAAAAACGGAGCTACGAGTTCTCCACCATCCCCAATTTTCAAATTGTTGGAGACCTATATTTATGTACGCAAAGTGAAACTCACGGCTAACAGGCATCTTGAAATTGAAAAATCACTTCTTTCCTCAACCGCAAAGTACCCCTTGATACGCGTGGAGACAAAGATTTTTAACTTTACACCGGGCCTGTCAAATATTAACATCCCCAACATTGTTAACGCTACTCTACCCTTGAAAGTTGTAGTAGGTATGCTTGAGCATACAGCTGTAACAGGCAAGTATAAAAAGCCATCCTTTAAATTCCAGCATTTCAATGTAAAACGGATCAGTCTTCAAGTCGATGGGCATTCACACGGTAGGGATTACGAAACGTCTTATAGCACCATTCCCTATGAGTCGCTGTGCTCTCGGCCTTTCTACGACCTGATAGCTCAAACTGTGCAGTGTAGTGATACAGGAACGGGTATTACACTACAAGATTACGTTGACAATTCTAATTTATATGCTTATGAACTAACAGCCGACCTTTCTTCATCTGCCTCTACTCATTTAAGCGCTGTAACGAGTGGATCATTAGGGTTGAATTTAAATTTTGCTTCGAGCTTACAGGTTCCTGTTTCAGTCATGGTCTATATGGAATACCAGAGTCTCATTGAACTAGACAGGGTTAGAAACGTGCTTCTAAGCGGGTAACCATGAACGAGGCTGAACTTGCCGTGTTACTGGCATCAGTAAAGGGTTTCAAGCATACATATGCCAGTAATGAATTAGAAGATATAAAAATAAGAGTAAACGGAGGGTTGATATTTAACACTTCACCTAGATGGGAAACTGCTCAGGGACATTGGGCTGTACTGTACAAACTTGATGAAAACTGTATGATTCTAGTTGATTCACTGCATCAATCGACGTTATATTCATCCCCTTATATAAAGCAATTCCTAAGAAACAATAATTCAAGCTACATGAAAACCTTAACGTTTCCGATACAATCATACTCGTCGCAGCTATGTGGACTCTATTCCGTTTACTTTTTACATGGATTACTTAAAAAGCGCCCTCTTGAAGATCTCGTTAATGTATTCTCAGCGGGAAATCCCATACTCAACGATTTTATTATTGTTCAGGAAATTCTAAAAATGATGTAATTTTACTCAATAAAAGAATATTTTTATAATAGCGTTTCAGTGTATGATTCCTCATCGTATTCCATTTATTTTAAAAAGAAAACTATAGCGTATAATAATATTTACGGAATATATATATATATATATATATATATATATATATATATATATATATATATATATATATATATATATATATATATATTAGATTTAAGACAATGTTCCTCATTTGGCACACATATGTAAACTTTAAAGAGTACTAGTTAACCTTTACGCGCATTCCTGCACCATGGGTTACCTATTAGGCTTAAAATACAAGCCCTCAGGGCTAAATTCTTAGGTATAAAAACCTTGACGTCAAGGTATATTTAGTCAGAGTGTTTCAAGGGTTCCTCGTAGTGGATGTGAATTACATATGCTCTAATGTAATAATAATGTTTATATATGTTCGAAATCTTAATAATATAATAATTTATTTAATTAAGCGTATATATATATATATATATATATATATATATATATATATATATATATATATATATATATATATATATATATATATATATATTCTCTAATATATATATATATATATATATATATTTATATATTATTTCTGTTTCAGTGTTTTACACTCTTTGGAAAGAATTGTTGAAGAAGAAAACGAAAATATGTCTGCAAATAATCAAAAACGTGGCTTAAAACGTACTTTCAGTGGAGATGACGAAACTGTATCAGAAACCATACTAGTGGAAGTAGTCGAAGAGGTGGAACTAGTAGAAGCTGTGCGGACCTATGAAAATGCAGTCGAAGATGATGATGGTCAAAGACAGAATACAGCCATGCCGTGCAAAAGGGTAAGTGTCGATTAAATTATTATTATTATTATTATTATTATTATTATTATTATTATTATTATTATTATTATTATTATTATTATTATTATTATTATTATTATTATTATTATTATTATAATATATATATATATATATATATATATATATATATATATATATATATATATATATATATATATATATATATATATATATATATATATATATATATATATATTCACATTTATTTGCAGCGTAAGGTGCTTAGACATAGTGAGATCGAAATACCTCAACCTGTACCAGTGAACACTGATGGAGTTGACCTTGATATATCTGCGGATAGTGACGAGGAATATGTGCGAGCGTTACTTGAAGCTGAGAGAAAGATGGACTTATTTCTTAATCCTCAAGCTATTGATAATAGGATTCGACCTAGAGTAAGTTTCTAAATTATTTCTTAAGCGTTATTATATTCATAGCCGTTATTACAATAGATATTCTTTTATATATAAATATATACTTATATTGCTATTTCATTACAGTGTGCTAATGTTGAAACAGTCAAGGGCCAATGTGTCAACAAAGTCGGAGGTGGACGGAATGCAATTAGTCCTGTTAAGAGAAGGCTTATATCCAAGCTCGAACGCCGTAAGCTTCAACGGAATAATGAGGAACGAGACAGAACAGAAGCATCAGTCAGTGTTGTGGAAGAAGCGGCCACTGCTCAACCTACTGAAGGATGTATTTCTACAAACCGGCCCAATGAGGATGGAAATCAAGGAATGGTATGTACATTTCAATACATGATTTTCCTGTTTTTCTCTATAGCTGTTCTATAACAATCTACATTTTTGTTTTTATATTTACATACATGTTTTCTTCCTTCTATAGATTACACGTAGGAAAACCCGCAGTCCTAATAAGAAGAGGTTGATCTCGAAACTTGAACGTCGCAGACTTCGTCGTATCGTAGAAGCCCAAAACCAAACTGAGTCAACAGGTCGTGATGCCGTAGATGGTAAATCCAATCCTAACGAAACACACCGGGCCGCCTCAGGTGCTTCTAGGCCTCTCAACGCTGAGACGGAAAAACAAGGAGAGGTAAGCATATTTCAAATTCTGGAATACGTATATATTACACCTATAACAGTCTACATTTAGCTTACACGTTCTTTTTCACCTTTCAACAGAAATCATCTGGAGTACCTCAACAATCAGACTTAAATACTGGTGAATCTCCAAATACACGTGCAGCTGCCCCCGCTCCCTTATCTGAAGCGAATATCCCCCCTTCGGAATCGTCGGTAAGTTACAATCTAATTATTCTATATATTACTGAAAAATATTACTGAAAAAATATTGTTACATATTAGTATGTTACACAGTTGTTTATGAATTTTCATTCTTTTTCCAGAAAAAACCTAAACAGAAAGGGAATCCTGGACGGATTGTAGATGACGGGGCTGTTGCGGGTCCTTCACGCGTAGAGGTGTTTCATGACGATGAGGAGGAGGAGGTTGATGAACCCCCTGCACCTTTCTCGACAGAATTATTGAAGGTAACACGTGAAGGATCTACGCGTAATTCAGGAATTATCGACCAGCACCGATTCAGAGTACGTATCGACACCAGACGGATCTTTAACGGCACTCGAGACATTAACGATGTGTTAGTGGCTGTCATACACAGCGTGATAGAACAGGTAAGACGAGTAGTGACATATCGGGAATATACCCTCCGGGCAGGTTTCCTTTTTACGGATAGGAATGGGGGGCAATTCCATATACGAATTCCTCATGAAGAGATATCTCGACCAAATCTCGCACAGTATCTGTCGGATCGTTTTCTAGAGCTCTTTCAGTCTGGTGACCAAGCCATGTTGGACGATTTCATTGTAGATGTTCAGATATGTCATAATCCAGAGGGTAATGGTCCAATTGACCCTTCTTCTGTGAACTTTATACATAAAGACGTCAATAAAGTACACCTAGGTATAAATAACAAGAATAGGGAAATAACAACCAGTGTAGGATGTGGGTTCAGGGCTATAGCTGCATGCTATAAGCTCCACACTCATGTTCCTAAAAAGCCAGACGAAGATGCACCTAAAATAAAAACATTTTACCCTCAGAATCTACATACAATAGGTGGACAGATCGCAATTCGCTGCGGACTGACTTATGAAGTACCCCTAAAGGCAGATGATTTTGCCGTAATAGAGGAAACACTTAAATGTAGGATATTTGTTTTTGCTAAAGATAAGCATGACAAACTCGAGATAGTGTTTAAACCGCATGAACAGAATAGGGACTTACCTCTCTTTGTAATAGGATATGATCCCGAAGAAACCCATTATTATCCTTTTCCAGGAGATTCCATCAAGATAGCTTTAGGTAGTGTAGTTCCTAAGAATATCAAGGGTCCTGTTTTTTGTCATCAGTGTTATAGTTTCACAGACCATTTAATTAATCATTTACAAAACGAATGCACTGAATACAGATGTGGGCAGTGCTTAACTTATAAATGTAAAGGTAAAAGAGGCGATATATCTGCGCTTTTTACGCTGTTGGTGCAATCGTGACTTTATAATGACTTTGTCTTGGAAATTTATGAAGACCTCACATGCAAAATACCGCCAACGTGTGTACATTATGCGATAATGAGATAGTAGCTGATAAACAGGGTAAGCACCAACACGATTGCATGCATATTAAATGTGGAATGTGCGACGTGAAGTATGGAATAGAGGGCGATAATCACCAATGTTTCATGAAGAAAATCAAGGTTCCAACAGATGATGCTTTCGCCATGCGTAAGCCCACCTTTACGTTTTATTACGACATCGAAACCTATAATCATAATAGGCGTGAAGAGGAAGGAGGCCGCATAAAAACAGATATGCTACCCTATATTCTAGTGAGTATGCTAGTATGCAATAACTGCGGGGAGAAGGAACTAGACAATTCATCCCCGTGTGAGACTTGTGGTACTGTCCGAACTGAAATATTCAAGCTGAATTTGGAAGCAACCGGAGAGTATGAGAAGTGTCCTGTAGATCTATTTCTCAACTATATATTCAGATTTGCCGAAAAACACAAGAAGTCAAACATACTAGTTGCAGCTCATAATGGCGGTAAGTTTGACAATCAGTTTGTTTACAGCAAACTGCTTGCCAGACCTACCGTCCATTCCATATCCTCCAACCCTGTGAAACGTGGAACCAAAATAATAACTATGACAGCTAACCACAATATCCAGTTTAAGGACACGTTAATGTTTATGCCCTGTGCACTGAAAAAACTCCCTAAGTGCATGGGCATTACAGGTGAACTTTCTAAAGGATTCTTTCCTTACCGTTTTCTTACCCTTGAGAATATAAATTACAAGGGAAAAATTCCGGATAAGGAAACCTTTGAGACACATCGCATGTCCGACAGTGAAAAGGCTGATTTTGAACGTTGGTATCAAACATTTAACAATAAGGACTACGATATCATGAAGGAATGTATTTCTTATTGTGAACAGGATGTTAATATTCTTCGTCAATCCTTCGAGAAATTCAGGGGTATCTTCCTTAAGGATCATAAAGTTGACTGTCTACTTGATTGTTCTACCATTGCTGCATTATCGTTCATGGTATATAAAATGCACTATATGCCTGAAAATACACTGGCCCATATAGGACGTACTGATGATTCAAACTACTCGTATGATGGTGTGAAATGGCTTACGTTCATGGAGATGTATAACAGTCGGCGAATCGAAGGAACATACAAGGAATGGTGGCGAGAGCGTAGGCCCCGTCAAAAACGAAGACACCTAAAGCCCGGCAGCTACGTTGAAAATTCCGGCTGAAGGCGTGCCCACGGCCCTTAATGAGTTTTTGCAGCTCCCGTCAGCTCAAGCGTTGTGAACAAAACGATGAGGCTGAATAACAGGCGCCCTCCTCCCCTCCAACTGGAACAACCATGAAGAAGATTGTCTTACTCTTCCACGATTTGTGTATTTCATAGGCGCAGCATGTAAGAAAGGGTTTGAGAAGATATACATGGCGTGATAGTCTTGATAGGTACAACCAGACCTTGGAACAGAAGCAGATTAAAAGGCACGAGAGTTACGAGGTTATTAGAATATGGGAATGCGAATGGGCGAAAATGAAAAAAGAGTGTGAGGTCACTATTGTAAACACCAACGACGAAACACGAACTGAGAAGTTAGGTAGATATGTGCAATCAATCGGTAATGAACTTGCAAATGCGAAACTAGAGGTAGGTGAAGCCTTGTACGGGGGTCGTACAGAACCCTTCGTCTATTACTTTCCACCAACAGAAGGCGTTCAATTGAAGTACCTAGACTTCACTTCATTGTATCCTTTTGTCCAGAAAACAAAACCCTTTCCAGCCGGTACACCCACGAAACTTGTAGGTAGGGATCTTCCTTCCATAGAAAAGTTCGTCCAAGAAATGGATACCACTTATTTCGGCCTCTCGTATGTTTCGGTATTACCTCCTAAGAACCTGTACACTCCTGTCCTCCCTGCCCGGTATGACAATCGGTTAATATTTTCACTTTGTAGCTATGAAGGCAAATGCAGGCATACGGACAATCAACGTATGTTAAAAGGCGTATACTGCAGTCCTGAGTTGGAACTAGCTGTAAAGAAAGGTTATGAGATCAAAAAGATCCACGAAATATGGAAATTTACACCTTCAAATGACATATTCGGCAAATACATTGAAACATTCTTGAAGTGGAAAACTGAGGCTTCGGGGTTGCCAGATGGAATAACCGATAAAGACTGTGAAGAATTCTTTCAATACCTGCGAGATTTCAAGGACATCGAGGGCGTAACACTTGATCCAGACAATATTAAAAGTAATCCTGGAATGCGATATATAGCCAAGCTGCTCCTCAATTCATTATGGGGAAAACTAGCTCAACGTATTCCCATGAATGAGGACATAGTCTGTACGAGTTACGCCCAGGTCTGGGACTTAATGAAGAGAGCTGATCTTAAGGTAAGAAATATCATTGTAGCGGATGATAAACATATAGTCGAAGTCACACATACTGGCTTCACTAATAAAACGGCAAAGGCTACAAATGTAGCTGTTGCTTCCTTTACCACAGCTTACGCTAGGGTCGAATTATATAAACTCCTCGATTCTCTAGGTCAACGTGTACTTTACTGTGACACCGATAGCTGTGTTTTCACAGCCCGTGAAGGTCAATATATTCCTGATACGGGAAAATTCTTAGGAAACCTGACGGACGAGTTAGGACCCGGGGATATAGCTGATAGTTTTGTGTGCACGGGTCCTAAATCCTACGCCATTCGAATAAAGAAGAATGATTCGAGTTTTGCTTACATCTTAAAAGCAAAAGGATTAACGTTGAATAAGGACACCGAGCACATAATTAATTTCCAAGGCATGGCGAAGATTAACTTTGATAAGATGATTAAGGATGTTGAGAAGACCAAGAATCGTGATTGGATGGTCTTAAACGACGATAATCACTTCTACAACATGATTAAGGATACAGACGTAACAGCATTAGCTGTTACGCAAATGATGAGTGAAGATGGTGAATCTTCACTTCACAAAGATATCCATAATCTAGACGACTCCGCTCAGCCATACGTAAATAATGATAATCATTACCGGGAAGTGAGGGTTCCTGATATGAAAATGCGTGCTAATAAACTAGGTAATGTCACTTTAATAAATGGCATAAAAAGGTTCCGCCACACTTCAAATAAGCGGAATCTTGTTCTAGGTAGTGCCCGCACTGTAGCACAGGGATTTGATGGAACGTTAATTTCATTGCTAAAATAAAATATATTTTCAATGTAATGTATAATTATAATATATGTATATACTGCTAAATAAAATATAATTTCAATGAATAATATATGTATATATTGTTAAAATAAAATATTTATTTGTTTTATAATATATGTATATTTTACTAAAATAAAATATTTATTTGTATTACTCTTTCATTACCATTTTTATTTATTTGTATTACTCTTTCATTAACATTTTTATTTATCGGTGTTCCCATTTTATTTATTTTTATTACTCTTTCATTACCATTTTTATTTATCTGTGTTGCCATTTTATTTATTTTTATTTGGGTTGCCATTTATTAATTTAAAACGTAACATGACTGTAAAGTCATAGAATGTTTAATGTATAAAGGTAGTAAAGATAAAAAACTGTAGGTGTCCTCATAGCGCAGTGTATTAAGCGCATGTACTTCAGGTGTTATTGTATGATGAAGGTATGAAACCTTAACATACAGAGGTTCACGTCACCATTAGGGATGTGAAGTTCTCTGGTAATTAGTACTTGAAGGATCGGAAACCCGGGATACTCCGGTTGACATACGCTCACATCCACGTTCGGGCTATGAAGATACCTTTTATTTCGGGTTGCGGATTTGAACCAGCGGTTCAGGCGGGCGGGAACGCGCCTGCGGGCGCACGCGACGGGCGGGAAAACGCGACGGGCGGGAAAACGCGACGGGCTTGCGGGCGGGCTGGCGGGCGGGCTGGCGGGCGGGAAAACGCAGCGGGCTGGCGGGCGGGCTGGCGGGTCGCACCTGCGGGTCGCACCTGCGAGTGCCCAGGATCAAGGATTAAGACATCACAAAGGGCTAAGCTAAAGACAGATCAAAAATTACCGTGGGCAAAAAATAACCCATGGAAAAAAAATTACGCAGGGGTACGTACAACGGTTGCTTTTCTTCGAAAGAGGCGCTAAAAATTAGGGAGTGCCAAAAATTAGGGTTGCCAAAAAATACCGTGGGCCAAAAATGACCCATGGAAGATCAAAGGGGTGGTCGAAAAAAGGTCAAGGCCAAAAAAGGTCAAGGTCAGGTAAAAATTTGGGCTCAAAAAAGGTCAAGGTCAGTCAAGGTCAAGGCCAAAAAGGTCAAGGTCAGTCAAGGTCAGGTAGGTGGTCAAGGTCATTTTCGTCCAATATCCCTCTCCTACTACTTATATATATATATATATATATATATATATATATATATATATATATATATATATATTTATATATATATATATATATATATATATATATATACTGCTCTTTCTTTATACTGTAATAACATATGTAATAATATGTAGGAAATATATATATATATAACTAATATATAATAATCATAATATATATATCTATATGTATAATTTATATACATATATATTTAGAGTATGTAATACATATTATATATATAATAATAATATAACAAAAATAATATATATATATATATATATATATATTTATATAATAACATATATATAATATAACAAGCAATATGACAGTAATATTAATATGTATATATGTATATATATATGTATATATATATATATATATATATATATATATATATATATATGTAATAAGAACATATATATTATATATATATATATATATATGCTATATATATTTATAGAATATACTATAATAATAATATATATATATATATATATATATTAACTTATATATATATATATATATATATATATATATATATATATATATATATATATATATATATATATATATATATATATACATATATATATATATATATATATATATATAATATATATATATATATATATATATATATATATATATATATCTTTATATATATATATAATATATATATATATATATATATATATATATATATATATATATATATATAACCTTAATAATATATATATATATATATATATATATATATATATATATATATATATATATAGTTATGGCTCTGGATGGCAGATTTAGAGATACAAATATAATAGAATAATAATAATAATATATATATATATATATATATATATATATATATATATATATATATATATATATACTTTACCTATATATATATATATATATATATATATATATATATATATATATATATCTACTTATATAAATATATACTGCTATATATATATATATATATATATATATAAAGCGTTGTCATATATAATGCTTTTGTTTTTGGTTCGAAAATTCGGTAAGGTTATTATGATAAGTTTGGTTAAGTAGACACAGATTTACTGCGTATACTTAAGAATACTTATCATAACCTCAACTTAATTGGCCTAATTACGATAAATATAAAGCTTTGCCATTTTCGACAGTTTGAATACCTTTAAAACTTTTCTTCGTCGCTGCTACATCATCAGATACACTATCGTTTGCTAATCAGAAAGTCAATACTTATTTTCAACTTTCGTAGATATTGACTCTACTAAAAGATCCGCCTTTTGTGCTTCCAACAGCCACTAATCCTAAGAAATTTTCACCAACCACAAATATTTGTTCTTCATTTCTACTAATATATAAATTATATTGTTTTTCTTATTATTTCAATTATTCTTATAAATTGACATCCTCAACACCCTAGCTACGCCCTTATATATATATATATATATATATATATATATATATATATATATATATATATATATATATATATATATATATATATATATATATATATATATATATATATATATATATATATTATATATATATATATAAATATTTTTACATATATATATGCTCTTTATATATCTTTATATATATATATATATATATATAATATATATATATATATATATATATGATCATCATCACTATTTTTATCTATCTTGGTTTCGAACCCACACCCTCGCTGTTGGTAAAGCAGGTGTGCTACCACCTGACCACGATGAGCTGAAAGGAGATCTACCGTTTACTTCTGAAAGATTTCATCTTCCCAGAAGAATAAGGTACGTCAGTCTGACAGTGAACCTTTGGCAGACCTCCCCGCTCACACTCGGGTCAGGGGTCACACAGGGTTTTGATTAGGCGAAAGTATAATTCGGGACTCACATTGTATGCATGAGATTAGGGATGATTATATATACATATAAAAGTGCGTTTTCACTTAGCACTAATATCATATATATATATATATATATATATATATATATATATATATATATATATATATATATATAACTATATATATATATATATATATATATATATATATATATATATATATATATATATATATGC
>JABUQX010145996.1:5000-10000 GCA_015478945.1 Trachelipus rathkii
TTTCTCTCTAGAGAATCAACAACCTTTGAGCGCTGCACAAATTCAGCAGCCAGCTCTACCTTACAGCTTGTTCGACCCTAAAGTTGAGCAGATAAGCAATTACGAGCAAGAGGTGTATCGGATATTAAATTCAGACATTAACATCCATGAGAAGCGTATCTTATACCAAGATGCAATGCAGAAATTATTAAGTCTCAAGGATTTGCATCTAAAGGGACCACTAAATAAGTCTGACGTAAAGGAAACAATTTTGCCACAAGAAGTCAAACCTGAGATGAAGATCGAAGACAGCTTAAGAAATATCCTAGAGGAGAGCTTGCCAGCCAGGGCTCGCAGATCAGGTCTAACTCTCTATAATATTTTAAAAGAACAAATAACTTGGAATGAGTTAGGTCAAATCATTATTGATGATGAGATAGTTAAAGGGTCAAACATTGTGGATTTAATAGCTGATCTCTCGCGCGATTGGAAGAAGAGCGCTGTAACAGGATGGCCTACAATCAAGCAGGAGCTTCAGACTATAAATTTTCCCCGCTCTTTAATCTTGAACACACGCAGATTAGCAGACTTGGATGATATTCCTAAAACGCCAAGGCCCGATTCTAGTCCTTCAGGCATGTCCTACGCTTCAGATAAATTCAAACGGGTGGTTAAAGGAAGAATAAGAAAAAAGCCGTACGCCAGTCTTAAATGGATTAATTCATAGTCACGCTGTGGTGTTATTAATATTATTAATTCAAATATATATATATATATATATATATATATATATATATATATATTTTATATATATATATATATATATATGTTATATATATATATACTATACTTTATGTATATATATATATATATATATATATATATGTATATATATATATAGCAATATATATATATATATATATACTTTATATATATATATATATTTATATATATATATATATATATATATATATATATATATATATATATATATATATATAATTTGTTCATTGTTCTAATTTGCTCACTTGTGAATAAATAAATAAATTCATCATATTAATCACTATGTTGTGCTATACCTTTACCATATATATATATATATATATATATATATATATATATATATATATATATATATATATATATATATATATATATATATATATATATATATATATAGATGTTTTTATTCATGCCAGTAATGGAGGCTAAGGAAGTGGTTGATAAGTATTATTACGATGTGAAGGAGCCTAATAGCTATGGTGGATTCACAAGGTTTGCCTCGAGGTTTCCGGACATTGGACGGAAAGAGTTGAAAGCATATCTAGAAGGTGAGGAGGCTTTCACTCTACATAAACCTGTTCGCAGAAAATTTCCTACCCGGAAAACCGTAGCCCCCTGTCTCGATAGCGTATGGCAGCTGGATTTATCCGAGATGGTTAAATACAGCTCGTACAACGGAGGGTATCAATACATACTTTTTACCATTGATGTGTATTCTAGATATTTATGGTTAAAACCTTTAAAAGATAAAAAGTCACGAAGTGTATCTGAGGCGTTGAGAGAAATTATAGAGGGTGACAAGCGATGGCCAAGAATGCTGTGGACTGACCAAGGCAGTGAGTTTCTAGGTCGTGAATTTCAAGAATTAGTTAAAGAGCACGACATGGGGTATTACAATACATTCTCAGTGAATAAAGCAGCTATAGTTGAAAGAGTACAGCGTACTATCAAGGAGAAAATGCACCGGTACTTTACCCGCATGAACACTTTTAAGTATATTGACATACTACAAGACCTTGCTCATTCTTATAATAGATCGTTCCATAGAACTATAAAATCTACCCCTCTAGAAATGTCGAAAATAAAGCCTACGATGGTGGATCATTCACAACGAAGAGTCAGGAAAATAAAGGATAATTCAGGTGTATGCATAGGTGATTATGTGCGAGTCTCCAGAGAGGCGGAAAGGTTTAGGAAAGGCTATGAGTCAGGGTGGTCTACAGAGGTTTTCAAAGTTCACAATATTCGAGACTTCCCTTATGACGGCTTAAAATTATATTATTTGGAGGATTTATACGGTGAAAAGATAAAAGGCGGTTTTTATAAACAGGAAATACAAAAAATACGCTTCAATCCTGAAAGTAATGTATATAAAATTGAAAAGATATTAGGCTCGAAAGGAAAGGGGGGTCGAAATAAACAGTACTTGGTTAAATGGGTAGGTTATCCTGACAAGTTTAACTCATATATAAAAGCAAGTGAAATTAAGAATCATTAATCAGTATTCATTGTGACCATGGCGAGTACAGACCACTTCTATTTAACTCTGCCTTCTTCGGCTTCGATGAATCTACATCCTGATAATAAGCTCTCAGACTTCACGACAGAGTTACTGAACCCTATTGACATTGAAAGAGACGTTTATGAAATAGGATTGTGTGAAGTGATATTAAATACAGATGTGGAAAATGTTCCGCATAATCTTTACTGGATGAATGTTTACAGAAGTGTAGACTGTGTTGAAACTATATTGGATGTGAAGAACACAGGTGCTCTAAACCGCGTTACTATGGGGACGAGAGAGTACTTTTATGAAAGAATTGTAATGAGGAAATCCTATTTTAAGTCCGTTCCTGCAATGTTCAGTTATTTAAATACGCTTCTAGCGACTAGTAATATGTGTAGAGATCTAATTTACAACACAGATATTCATCCCTCTGATGACGAAGTATTAATTACTTTGAGATCAACGGCAGGCATTAACCTTAGAGATATTGACGTGTTTTTCCTCAGGAGATCGTCATGGCAACGGAAACACGTTCATGAACGTGAAGGTTGGTTAGATGTCCTCCATGATGTACCTACTATGCTGAAAAGGGTTATGAAAACAGTAGAAAACGAACATATAACCAAGGAAGAATTAATCGACGAGCAAGACAGGGTATTACATTATACTTGTATTACCTCAGAGATGCTCAAACATCCTGGGATGGCGTACGTCTACACTGATATAGTCGAGCACCAATATGTGGGCGACACTACAGCTCCTCTGTTAAGGGTAGTTTATTTTCCTGAAGAGAGCAAGGTAATAACATTCCCAAATGTCCACTATCTCTCACTGAACAGGTCATTGATCGGGTCTATAAGAGTGCATATAAAGGACGTGGAAGGACGGCCATATCCATTTACAAGTGGCACATTGATGTGTAAAGTACACATTAGAAAGAAACGTCCCCATCAGCTATAAAATGATGGAACATTTTTTAACCAGAATTGAAAATCTCATCTATATGCTACTCGATTTCATTCAAGAAATAGATGCCTCTGCAGACTATATAAGGGACATAATCAATTGCATTTTTTCATTCATTGATGCACTCTTACAGTGTAAAGACAGTATAGGGAAGAAGCTCCAGTCACCTTAGTAATAAGTATGGAAAGAGTATTCATTGGCTCGAGATCACAAAGAGGATACGGTCTTGGAGGATTTTTCACTAAGTTACTGCGAAGCGCCATCCCCGTATTTAGAAGAGGGGGTGAATATCTAGGTAAAAAAGCTATAAGAACAGGCCTGCATACGATGCAAGATATAGCGACAGGAGCCAACCCTCGTGCTTCATTAAAAAGGCGGATTGCCGAGGTTTCCGACGAGATGCTCGATGACGTTAAACGCAAAATAAGACGAAAAATGACAGGGCAGGGCCGGGCTAGAGTTAAAGGACGCCGGACCACCACAAATAGGAAAAAGCCTAAGACGAAGAGAGCTCTGAAGAAGAAGCAAGGCCGTAAGAAAATCACAGTGCGGAAAAACCCTAAGGCTAAAAGGGTTAAATCTACAAAACGTATTGATGTATTTACCATTTAACTACTAGATGGTATCTTTAACTACAACTTTCGGCTAACATGTATATAAGTGGAGCACATATGAAGCTTTGTTCATTATTCGGCCTAGCACCGCACCGACAAGATGCATTTCCTTCACCCTGCTAGTCCAGACTGCTGCAAGAGCGAATTGGATCTCTTCTCGATGAATCCTACTCAGATCAGCGTGAGTGACAGCAACTTCATCAGCATTAATCCCACACACTCGATCACCAGCACTGACGTTCCTTTAGAGTTTAATATCCCAGGCACCTCAGACCAATATCTAGATCCATCTAATGTATTTCTGTATTTTAAAACGAAATTGACAAACCCTGATGGTACAGACCTTCCTACAGGTGACGACCACATAGTGTATACAGAGTCGAACTTCCTATACACTTGTTTTAGCCAGATTGATGTTTACCTCAATGAAACTTCGCTCGGCACTTCAGCAGCTAGTTATCCTTATAGAAGCTACATAGAACATCTACTGAACTTTTCTGATGATGCTAAGCAGTCTCATCTTCAATCATGTGGTTTTTACAGCTTCAAAGATGAGGCTACACATGTAGCTAAAGCGGCTGAAGTCATAAATAACACTTACGAATTCTACGGACGTTTAAATGGCGAAATATTCTCTCAGGAAAGACTTATTTTGCCATCTGTAGATGCTAGAATCCGCTTATCCCGTTCAAGTCCGAAATTTGCACTTAAAATAAAAAGTAATCCTAATGCTACAACTCCATGTCCTGAGCCTATCTTCAAACTGCTAGAGGCTTTTCTCTATGTTAGAAAGGTGAAGTTATTTCCCCAAAGGCATTTGGAAATTGAGAAGTCGCTTTTAACAACCACAGCCAAGTACCCAATCAGAAGAGTAGAAACCAAAGTATTTAACTTCACTCACGGTCTATCAAGCATCAGTATTCCAAACATTGTTAACGGAAATCTTCCTCAAAAAGTAATAGCTGGAATTGTAGAGCACGAGGCATATTCAGGACATTATAAAAAATCACCATATAAATTCGCCCCTTTCAACCTTAGGGGTGTCAGTTTACATGTGAATGGTCAGCCATACGGACGTGATTATGAAATGTCGTATAATGGGGTACAATCTCTATGTTCACGACCTTTCCACGATTTAATAGCCAGCACTG
>JABUQX010145997.1:0-22071 GCA_015478945.1 Trachelipus rathkii
GTTGTAAGGCTTCGAGCCGGATGCAATTTTTCACTGTTGAGCTTCGAGCTGAATTAAAGTTTATGTTCAAATATTCCTTTATTCGAAGATCGTTCTGTATGTGCATTTAATTTAACATTCTGGAAAGCTAAAACGGGTCAACTACTTCGTTTGAGCTTGGGAAAACAAACTTTTCTCAATAAGCTTAAAAATTAACCTAGTGTAATATCCCACTATTTAACTAACTATTTTAGTTATAGTGAAGACCTAAGGCTTTCAAGAGTATACTCTCTTAAATGTTCTAACTTGCAGTGCACATAATCTAAACTATTATTGCACTGGCCAATATTCAATTCTTTTAGAATTTCGTCAAGTTCTTAATCTGAACTTTCTATAATCTGATGAGCGTATTATGCTGGTCTTTAATATTCTGATGAGCGTAATATGCTGATCTCTATTCAATAAAATGATATAATTTAACAATTATATTATCTTGAGAAAAGTTTTAAATTTAAAAGTTGTTTTTCTCGCTAAAATTTAGTATTTCGTAGTCGGTAAACTACTGGCGTTTAAAGTTTAAATTTAGTATTTCGTAGTCGGTAAAATACTGGCGTTTAAAGTTTAAATTTCCTACGTGGAAATTTTTCGTTACTTCATTTATCTATTTTGTGTGTGAAGCAAAGTTGCTTTTTTCAATATTCTGAGAAAGAAAAATATTTCTCATTAAAAAATCCTTTTTCGTAAAAAACTGATTAGTTTTGTTTAAACACACACATTATATATTCTGCAGAAGTTTGCGCTTTGAAATAATCTGCGTTCGATTCGAAAATATTCTGCAGATTAGACCTGTAAATTAAAGATTTTAAATATATATATATAATATATATACATATTATATATATAGATCATATATTCACGCATATATTATTCTGCTGCGTTTGAGGAGAAATAGACGGTCTCAGATATATTTTTGTAGTATTTTTTAGTTAACTGTCCAGATATTTATATATATATCTGGATTGTTTCAAATAATCGAGACTTCTCCTCCTTTCAAATATATTAAATATTTTTGCGTTAAATATTTTTGCGTTATAAAAAAAAATATATATATATTTCGGCAATTTAGTATCTTTGCGGTAATTATTATTTTGGGTTATTTGGGTATTTTATATTGTCCTTTCGAAATCATTGCCTATTAAATCTTAGGTGGTGGTAAATATCGTGCGTTTTGCTCATATAATAAGTAGCATTTTTTTTGCGTTTTTTTTTTGCGTTTTTTTCAAATATTCATTTTACAAAAATGTCTCTTTTCGAAGATGAATCACTCAGACAAATCGTGTCTGAGTTGGAGGACAGTGTCAGTGAAAATTTTGGGAGGGAGGACAATAACACTCTCTCTCCAGAAGAATTAGTCGACCTCACGAAAGAGGTTAAGTCAAAACTGTCCCCTATTAAGAGACTGAGAGCTGTGATTAAAAGGAAAATCACGCTCCTTTTCAAAAATCTTCTCGATCTTTCTGCCACTGAAAGCCAGGAAGATAATCACATCGTTTCCTCAAAACTGAAGGAAATTAAATCAAAATTGGAGGAAGTTAAAAACTTTGATGCTCTGATCGAAGAAGTCATCACAAAGTCTTCCATTCTTCAGTATGACTCGTCAATTTTGGACGAGGAAATAATTGAAGCGGTACATTATCATACCCAGAATGAAAAATTAATCTGGCGTATGACACCGCGTTTTAGTTCTCCATCTTCTTCTCCGTCTGCGCCTCCTGCAGCTTCAGAGGCCTCTCTTGAAGACGGAATATCACGTCAAGAGATGCAGAATATAATCAAAAATATTCATGCATCAAAACAGGAAGTAAAAATCCCTGCAATAAAGTGTCAAGAGTTCAGGGGTGAGGGGGACCGGCATTCTTTCCGCTCGTTTATTCTGTCCTTTCAAAATGTTTATGGGGCCAGAAAAGATATTTCTAGCGCTGCAAAATTGCAGTATTTAAAGTCATTGTTATCAGGCAATGCGCTCAAAGATATTGAGCATTTAACTAATATCGACTCCAATTTGGAAGTCGCTTTCGAAATATTAAAGAGCCTTTACTTAGACGAATCATATATTATTGATTCTCTGTTTCATAAAATCGATTCTGCGCCTATTTTAGAGAATAATCCTGAACATATTCGTATATTCCTGTCTGAAGTGAGAGCATATATTCATGAGCTCAAGGAGTTTGGACTCGATTTCTTTGAAGAGCCTTCGGCGGGCTGTAAGCTCATGAGTCATATAATCGTGGACAAACTTCCAACTGGCTTTCTTCGTGAGCTCAAATTAATCACACAGGATGAATATCCTTCCGTTAATATAATTTTGGAGCATTACGGTAAAATAATCAAGTCTATGGAGAAGGGGAGGGGAAAAAATAAATCTGCCCCTAAAAAGGGATTTGAGCGTAATCGTGCTCCTTTTGAGCATAAATCGGCTAAATCGTCAGCTTTTAACGCTTCCTCTAAAGAGGATAGTTCGAAATCTTCATCGTCAGAAGATGAAACAGAACGCAGTCAAAAGAGTGGGAGATTTAAAAATTCTTCTAAATCATTTATTTCGAAATGTAAATTTTGCAACAGAAATCATCGCATGATTTCTTGTGAAGTATATTCTTCTCCTGAAAGCAGGAGAGATCGCTGTAAAGAGCTGCGCATGTGCTTCAGCTGCTCAAGCAGCAAGCATTTCGCTAATAAATGTCCTGCCAAGAGGTATGGACTTAGTCACCCATGCGGCAAATGTGGCCAAAAATCCCACATAACGGCTCTATGTTTTCCAAATAGCAGAAACGTGTCCGGTGGCTTTTCGGAAGATAGTCGTCCGTCAACATCAGTCGCGAATGAGGCAAATGGTCAAGCCAGCGGCTCTTCTAATCATATCTGTATAAATACAGGTACAGCCTCATCCGTGGGTCAAAATATTCTGCCCACTCTCTCCCTTAACATCAAGAAGGGCAATAAAATAGTCCCTGTACGCGTGCTTCTCGATTTAGGTAGTCAGTCCACGTATTTTCATAGGAGCATTCTTAAAAAATTGGGAGTCAATGAAAATAGTCTTCCTAGTCATCAGAGCTCCATTAAAACATTTTTGGGAGAGGAATTAAGATCCTTACGGTCTTTAAATTTAGAGATGGGCATTTGTTGTGGGAAATATTCTAGCCTACCTGTAAATATTGATTCTGAATTGGATATCGGCTTTTATGTAAAAGGCCTGACGGAGGCTATGAAAAATATTACCCAAAATGGTTTCAAAGTGGCAGATAGTCACTATCAAAATAATAATGTTGACAGGGTTTCAAATATTCATGGGCTGCTGGGCATCGATGCTCTTCATTTATTAAAGCATTTTAAAACGGTAAAATGCATTCGGGGCAGTGCCCTAGAAACTTGTCATGGGTACGTGCCTTTCGGGCCTGTAACATCTTTTTTGTCACCTTCCCAAAATGAAAAAATCTTTGGGAAGAATTCTTCGCCGAAAGCTGTCAAAAAATCATGACAGAATTCCGAGCTCCCCATACCTTCAAATATTCAAAGATCTGTCAGGAACGTCCCGGAACATGTAATCAATCTTGTAGTGGAACCGGTACCTTCGTACTTCAACCCACTCTTACATACCCACACTGAGTCTGATTTGGACTTGGGCCTGGAGAACCTCTATAAATTAGAGTCTTTGGGTATCAATGAGGAGCGGGACCAGGGTTCCATTGACGAAATATTCATCAAAAGATTCCACGAAGGGATAGAGTTCCGAGACGGAAGGTACCACGTGGAACTTCCGTGGTTTCAAGATATTCTTGAGCAGGTCCCATCAAATCATCACGTTGCTCTTGCAACGATGCAACGAGTCAAAAGGAAATTGACTGCTCAAGGCTTGCTTAACAAGTATGGGGAAATATTCAAGGAATACCTAAAAGAAGGTATTGTGGAGGCTGTGGAGGTGCATCCGAAAGATTATCATAAATTCATCTGGATACCCCACAGACCTATAATAAAACAGGCCCTTCAAGTGACGACAAAAATTCGTCCCGTCTTTAACTGCAGCCTGAAAATAGGTTGTAGCCCTTCACTTAATCAGGCATCGTATCCAGGGGTAGATTTAATAGCTTCCCTATTTAAGTTATTACTGTCCTTCAGAACAAACAAATTCATCGTTCTGGCGGATATTTCAAAGGCCTTCCTCCAGATCAAATTAAAGTTAGAAGAGGACAGAAATCGCTTCTGTTTTTTCTGGGAGGCTGATGGCGAGTTACTCACTTACCGTTATGCCACCATCATCTTCGGGTTGGCTGTCAGCCCTTACGTGCTAGGGGCTGTGATACAACATCACGCCAAAAAATACCCTCCTGATCTCTGTACCTCTCTTCTTCAAAATAATCTGTACGTTGATAATTTTTTGTACACTTCTTCGTCTGTAGACGAACTTCAAGATATTTTTCGAGAGGCCACCTCACGTATGAGTGAGGGGGGCTTCAACTTGTGCTCCTGGAACTCAAATTGTCCAGATCTCAAAGAAATATTCAAGGAGGAGGGTAAACTTGCAACTCATCAAAGTGATGAAGAAAGAGTTTTAGGGTATTTATATAATACCGTTCAAGATAGTCTGAGTCTTAGTGACTTTTCATTAAATATTGTCTCTACCAAGAGACAGCTCCTGTCGGAGATTTCAAAAGTTTTCGATCCCCTATGCCTTTACCTCCCCGTCACCGTTCGAGGCCGTCTTCTTATGAAGAAAACTTGGGAAGTGGACATGGGGTGGGACGATATAATCGCTCCCGAAATCAAAAATTCATGGGAGAAGTTGAGCAAGGACCTTAACTCTCTGAAGGAGGTCTCTTTTAGAAGATCTTCATTTGAGTCAAGTGACTCTGATTTAAGTATTGATATATTCTGCGATGCAAGCACTGTTGCTTATGGCTTCGTAGTGTATGTTTCGTCTGCGGCAGAGGGTCCAAATCTTCTTTGGTCAAAGGGAAAAATCGCTCCTGCAAAGGGAAGAACGCTTCCCTGTTTGGAGTTATTGTCTGTGTTTTTAGCATTAAAGTGCTTACCACAAATGTTAAGTGGACTGTCGAGTGTCAAGTTCAAGGAATTGAACATATTCTCCGACTCACAGATAACTCTTCATTGGATCCAAAATAGGATCTCGAAAGTTAAGCAAATATTCGTGAGGAATCGTGTGCAAGATATTCGCGCCATGAGCTCTTCGCTTCAAGAGGAATATTCGTTAAGTCCTAAATTTCTCTACGTCAGAACAGAAGATAATCCAGCGGACCTTCTGACCAGAGGTATTTCATTCAAAGAGTTCCAAAAGAACATGTCCTTCTGGGCAAAAGGGCCAAAATGGCTCTCTTTAAATAGTATTTACTGGCCATCAGCTGAACTGGAAATAGCATCTCCAGTTTTTGCTGTTGTTCAAGGTGGCAATGAACCTCCTGTAGTGGATTTGTCCAAATATTCAAACTTGCACAAGCTATATCGAGTAGTAGCTTTATTATTCCAGTTTGGAGCCTTGTCAAGAGGTGTGACAATTAATCATGATTTGAAGGCACGTCTGTATTGTCTACAGACAATGCAGAAAGAATCGTTCTCGAAAGAGCTTCAATTTTTAGAAGAGATTAAAAATAATCCTTCTTTCACTGGCCAAGTTCCGGACTTGGTAAATAATCTGAACTTGTTCTTGGATGAAAATAATCTCATCAGGAGCAAGGGTCGTTTGTCAAGATGCAATTATTACAATTATGATGTACTTAATCCCATCTTGCTCTCAAAAAGTCACCACCTCACCAAGTTAATCATAAGGGATGCTCACCATAAGTGTAAGCATCTGGGCATACAAGCCACTCTTACAAATATTCGGCTCCAAGGCTTTTGGGTGACTTCAGCGCGTACCTCCATCAAAAATGTTTTGCAGGAATGCATAATCTGCAAAAAGTTCAATAATTTTGCTTTTCGGTACCCACGCTTCACCAATTATTCGAAAGACCAGGTGGAATTATTCAGGCATTTTAAGCATGTAGGTGTTGACTACACCAAACATTGGTGGATCAAAGTCAAAGGCTCTGACTCAGCCCAAAAAATGTTCATACTCATTTACACCTGTCTTAATATTCGTGCGGTCTATTTAGACCTTATAGATGACATGTCATCTAAATCATTTATACAATCGTTCCAACGATTTGTTAATCGTTTCGGAGTGCCTGACTGTGTCTATAGCGACAACGCGCGCTCCTTCAATCAAGGAACTGACTTCTTAGGAACTTTCCTCGTGTCAGAAAATGGGAGTGAGTTTTTAAGAAAAAATCAGATTTCGCATAAGCGAATTCCTCTGTATAGCCCATGGGTAGGAAGCCAGTGGGAACGGTTAATACGTGTGGTGAAGGATTGTTTATTCAAAACAATTGGACGTTCCTCGTTGAATTATTTCGACTTCATTACGATATTGTCAGATATCGCTGATGCTATAAATTCACGTCCGCTCACCTACACCACAAGTTCAAATGAGATATTACCTCTTACTCCCAACGATTTCATCAAACCCTTGTCAAAAACCGCTATGGCGTTACCCGGAGCTGGGTCAAATAATCAGTTCTGGGACTCAACTTCGGCTAAGAAAGAGCTAGTAAAGTCACTGAAGTATTCTTCAGAAAAATTCGAAGAATTTCGTACAAGGTGGTACAATGAGTACCTCCTCAGTCTTAGAGAGACTGGAAGAGATCTCTACCAGGTCAGCTGGAATAATCTAGTCAAAAAGAATGACGTTGTTCTTATCAAAAGTCCAGTGAAAGAACGTCCTTACTGGCAGATGGGGATAGTCGTAGATCTTATAATCGGTGACGACAATAAAGTCAGATCGGTGTACGTCAGGACTCCTGGGGGACAAGTCAGCTTGTATCCAGTCAAATATTTGTATCCCCTAGAGCTTTCTTTGACCCATAGTGGTTCAACACCCTCATCGTCAAACACAGTCCCTGTCCTTCCAGCAAATCCATCATTAAATATTCCTGGAGGGGTGAACCCCCCTTCTACGTCTGCGACGGATGCTGGAAGCTCATCAACGCCAGCTGATAGAGATATCAAAAATAGTCGGCCTAAGCGGAAAGCTGCAGAAGCTGCAAGAAAAAATATTCTGATGTATGATTCATCGGAAGAATCAGATTAAATATTCTGCAGCTGTTTTTCAAAATATTCATTCCAAGTAGTCAAGTTCTGACTTCTGCCCTATAGAGGCCAGAAGCCATCCCCCCCGGGAGGATATAAAAATTATAGTCAAGAGTTGTCAGAAAAGAGGTTATTTCTTGGAAACCTGAGGGTTGCCAAATGCAAAGAGTAGAGAGCGGTTTTTGGATATTTGAAATTTCATTCGCCTTTATTTTTTGAACTGATAAGTTCTCATTTAAAATCATTCGTTGTAAGGCTTCGAGCCGGTAACAATTTTCACTGTTAAGCTTCGTGCTGAATTAATGTTTAATATTCAAATATTCCTTTATTCGAAGATCGTTTTTTATGTGCATTTTAATTTAACATTCTGGAAAGCTAAAAACGGGTCAACTACTTCGTTTTGAGCTTGGGAAAACAAACTTTTCTCAATAAGCTTAAAAATTAACCTAGTGTAATATCCCACTATTTAACTAACTATTTTAGTTATAGTGAAGACCTAAGGCTTTCAAGAGTATACTCTCTTAAATAGTTCTAACTTGCAGTGCACATAATCTAAACTATTATTGCACTGGCCAATATTCAATTCTTTTAGAATTTCGTCAAGTTCTTAATCTGAACTTTCTATAATCTGATGAGCGTATTATGCTGGTCTTTAATATTCTGATGAGCGTAATATGCTGATCTCTATTCAATAAAATGATATAATTTAACAATATATTAATATATAATATATATATATATATATATATATATATATATATATATATATATATATATATATATATATATATATATATATATATATATATATATATATATATATATATATATATATATAATATATATATATATATATATATATATATATATATATATATATATATATATATGATATATAGAGGCATACATTCCATTCTCTATCCCTTGAACTAAAACTAATAAATCTTGGTTTATCAGAAATTATCATTGTCTTCAAATCCAGAAACTCGTGCTTTTATACATTTCATCCCGGAATGAACAAAAAAAAAAGTCAGCTCTTCGAGACACTAAAAAGGCAACAACCTTTATGGTTCTTCTACCACACACTCTTTCTGACATTTTGCAATTTTAAAATGTCAACTCCAACTTTGCCTCCTCCTTTCTCCTTCCTCTTATATCTCTGTCGATAATACTACAGTCTTAGCTTCTCCTAAAGTTGAACTGTTTGCTCAAACATTTTCCTCTAATTCAACTCTAGATGATTCCAGAGCTATTCCTCCTATATTCTTCCTTTTACGTTATTAAATTGTTATTACTTCACTCTCTGAGTTTAACTCTAAAAAGGCGGAGAGCACTGAAGCTTTCGCTCCAGTGGTCTTCAAAACTTGTGCTTATGAGCTTGTACCCTGCCTTGGTAAACTGTTTCCTCACTGCCTATCAACTTCAACCTTTCCCTCCTGCTGGAAGAGTGCATTCATCCAGCATGTGCTGAAGAAGCGGGACTCCAGTCAACAATCCAACTATCGTCCTATCGCTTTAATCTCTGTTCTTCCTAAAGTTTTCGAATCTATTCTTAACAAAAAGATTTAGAAACCTTAAATTTTCTAATCTTATATCTGATTTCCAGTATGGCTTCCTTCTGTAAGGACCGCTAGACTGATGATCTTTCCTTTCTCTCCGACTCTTGGTCCTCTGCTCTTCCGCATTTCGGTGAATCTTTTTCTGTGGCGCTAGACATATTGCCACTTTCGGTATTTATCCTTCTCTTGACTTTCGTTCCAGTCGTTCTATGACTGCTATTGTAGATAGTAACCACCATTTATTCTTTAAATCTATCCATAATGGTGTTCCTCAGAATTCTGTTCTACCCCAATTTTTTTATTTTTATTTTGCATCAATGATCTATTTGTTACTCTGTCTCCTCTCCACTCTTAGGCTGATTTGAAAGACAGTCATTCCACACCAAATAAATGGTGCTAGGAGAGTAGCCTTAAAGCAACAGACCTCTGATCTCTCTCTCGTACTTATAGATGTGTTAAAGAAAACGTGATTGTTTTCAATGCCTCAATAACTCAACCTCTTTACCTATCTACTTGACATAATCTTCCAAACAACTGTAATATCTTCCTTGAAAACAAAACTCTAACTATTTATTAATTCACAATGCTCTAACCTCCTTCTGTTCTTAATAGTCTTGATATTTACTTTTCTCGTGATCTTTCGTAGAAGGATCACATTATGTTATTTCTAGCGGAACTTCTTCTCACCACCCCAGTTGCTAGCTCTTCATATTATCGTTTTTCGCCCTTGAATAGAGTATGAATCACACGTGGGTCCACACATATTGCTTTTCTTGATAAAGTGTAGTCTAGGGTTTGCAGATTCCTTTATTCTCCTACTCTAATTAACTCTCTCCAATCTTTCTAGCCTTCGAACTCTTGCAATACTTTCCTTATTCTATTGTTATTACAACTTAATAAATTTATATTTCTCTTTTAAATTTGACAGTCATGTACCTTCTTCTTTGTGGAGAATTCATACCACTCGAATTTCAGAGAGTCTCATCCATTCTCTGTCATATATATATATATATATATATATATATATATATATATATATATATATATATATATATATATATATATATATATATATATATATATATATATATATATATATATATATATATATAACTGCTACTAACATATATATATGGGCAAAAAAATTCATCCATACTATTAACATAATTGTTTTAAATCATCAATTTGAAATTATGAAAAAATATAAATGTTCTGTTATTTTGTAATATATAAAAAGTTTGGGAAACATAAACAGTTTGAAGAATTCTTTCTTCTCAAATAAAACTTTGGAACTAATAGCTAACTAAAAATGTTTACTTACTTTAAGAAAAAATAATTAGAAGTTATTAGTTTTTAATTATTGTTATAGTATTTTGATATTATTTTTTAAAAAATTGAGTAACTAATGTTTTCCTCCCATTTATTTACTATTTAAAGATGTAATTAGGATGTATAGCCACATGGTTTTATTTAAAACACTTTTTTTATTGCTTATTGTTTTATTGAAGAGAAAGCAATAAAAAACATAAAAAACATAAAAACCAAAGAAACTAGTTTTTTAGTTTGTTTAATCTAAAAAACCAAGCCGGTTTAAACTTTAAACCAAATGGTTTAAATCAAACAACCCTGGTTTAAACCAAATAAAAAACATTTTGTTTTGCTTTTATGGTTTTCATGTTTTTTGTTTTTTATTTTTTACAATAAAAAGTTATAAAAAAGTGCTTTAAATGAAGCATATAGCTAATACATCCTAATTGTATTCTTATATAATAATTTTTTTTTCTTTACAGAAGATAAACGCCACCGCTCACGGGCAGAGCCCTAATCTAGGAGGGGATGTACTCAATTAACGTCCGAGCAGGACGAAGCTAAGCCCAAGAAGAGAATAGCTCACATTCTCCCACCCGACCAGTTGCGAACCTAGGACCCCTGCTTTGTTTGGCGAGTGCTCTCTCTCTCTCTCTCTCTCTCTCTCTCTCTCTCTATATATATATATATATATATATATATATATATATATATATATATATATATATATTTATATATATATATATATATATATATATATATATATATATATATATATATATATAAATACATATATATATATATATATCATATATATATATACACGCATATGCATATAAGATTATTATTATTATTATTATTATTATTATTATTATTATTATTATTATTATTATTATTATTATTATTATTATTATTATTATTATTATTATTATTATTATTATTATTATTATTATTATTATTATTATTATTATCAATATTATTATTATTATTAAAACTAAACACTATTTTAAGCACAAATTCACTAGATTTCATCATCAATCACTACTAATCACTATATTTAATATTAAAATTATTATTATTATTATGCTACTATGATTTAATATTAATATTAATATGCTCTACACTACACTATATTTCACTACTATTCACCACTATTCACTATATTAAATATTATTATTATCACTATCCCCACTGGATGAAATGGATGAAATCATTAATAACTGACTTTAAATATATATACAATATATATATATATATATATATATATCAAAAGATATATATATATATATATATATATATATATATATATATATCATATATATATATATATATATATATATATATATATATATATATATATATATATATATATATATATATATATATATATATATATATATATATATATATATATATATATATATAATCAAAAGACTAGTAAAATAATCATAAAAATAGCTTTTTAATCATTTACTTTAGGTGGAAAATTGCTATTAAGTCTTTAATCTGAGAGTTGGACAAAGAAAGATTGAGTTGTGTAAAAAAATTGTTCGCACGAGATTCCTATAAAATAGGAGATATACAATTGGATAGTTCTGAAGAGCAGGGTCAGTTGTAATATTGACAGTATAAGGAAATTTATGCAATAGTTCAACGACTTAAAAGATTGGTAAGAGGTAGGGAGAGTAGGAGAGCTGACAAGTCGAAAAGCTTAGACTCCACATTATCAGTTAAAGCAATATGTGTTGAACACCCCGGATTTCTGATGTGAAGGAAAACAACCCCTAACACAAAGCAAGCAACTGGGGTGGTGAGAGGAAGTTTCAAGACTCTTCGAACCGCCTAGTCTCTTTGAGGATTTAATGAAGAAATCGATAATGTTATCCTAAGATCGCGAGAAATGGAACCAAGACTATTAATACCAAAAGAAGGTTTGAATTGCGTGTTTTCGAAGAAGATATTATACCTGTGTGGAGATTAACTTAAGTAGATTGAGGAAGGAACTAGAATTTTTGAGGCATTGAAGGCAACTTTCTTTATTCCAACTAGAGATACGAAAGTGTTCAAAGGTCATTTGATACAAGACCACCCTCCTAGCATCAACTATTGATGTTGATCGAGTGGAGTCGTCGGCATAAGAGTGGATAGGACACGAATTAACAAATATATTATTAAAAAAAAACTATAAAAAGCTTTGAGGATAGAACATAATTTGGAGGATAGATTTAATGGATAAAGAGTGGCCGTCTACAAGAGCAGCTACAACCGGAAAGGAAGTAACAATGCTATAGAGTGAAAGACAGATACCGAAGGAGGAAAATTTAGAAATTAAAGCTTTGTACCAGATTCTATAGGAATCGATATGTATGTAATCGATATGCATAGCCACAGATAAAGATTCATCGAAATTCCGAAGAGCAGAAGACCAAGTGTTAAAGAAAAAGGAAAAAAAGTTCACAAATTAAGCATTGTTTTTCGGAACCATACTCTCGACCTGAAATAAGATTAGATGATTTAAGACAAGTGCAATTCTTGTTGAGGATAGATTCGAGAACTTCAGAAAGAACAGAGTTTAAAGCGTTTGGATGATAGTTGGATGGTGGACTGGGGTCCCTCATCTTCGGCACATACTGAATGAGTGCCTGATTACAGCAGGAGTTCTAGAAAGGTTGAAGTTTAAAAGCAGAGGCGAAAGAGTTTAAAATGGAGGGTGAAACTTCAAAAGCACAAGTTTTGAGGATCACAAGAAGGTTACCTTCAAAACTTAGGCCATCTTAGGGTTAAAATCGGAGATACCATATATAGTCTTTTCAAGAAAATACAATGTTAAGATTAAATGAGTTGGAGAGATACCACTAACAGATCCGCTTTTTATTTTCCTTCTGAACTAGCCTGACAAGAAGCCTATAAACAACGAAATAGTAATTTGAGCAGAAATATTTATTATTATTATTATTATTATTATTATTATTATTATTATTATTATTATTATTATTATTATTATTATTATTATTATTATTATTATTATTATTATTATTATTATTATTATTATTATTATGATTATTATTATTATTATAGCATCAAAATGCAGCCCAAGAAACATTCAAATTATTTACTTTAAATTAAATTAAGGAAAAATTCTTTAAATAAAATATGAGACTGCAATTCGTGTTCAAAATTATCCAATTATATTAACAACTATATATATATATATATATAATAATATATATATATATATATAGTAATAATATATATATATATATATATATATATATATACTATTCTTATATATATATACTACTATATAATATATAATATAATTTGTGTAAAATATATATATATATATATATATATATATATATATATATATATATATTTCCCTGGTGGGTAAAGGCAAAAGACCTACCAAGTTCCACTAGAATGAGAAGAAATTCATAGCCAGGTTGAGTTTAAATTCAAATCCGACATGATCTCAAATACTACGTTCGAAAGGGTGCAAATATAAGGTAGTTGGGAAGATAGAGGAACGGGTGTTCCAGACTTTACCAGTCTAGTACATATAAGATTGATCATAGCGGTTAAGACTGGGGGCAGAGGGTTGGATAGAGAAAGGATGAGGGTGTGTAAAAAGGCGTACCTTACCAGCCCTTCTCAATGGAGGAGATATGCGATCAGTGTTTGAAAGAGCAGTGTATATGGTTACTGCGATGGCATAAAGAAAGTTACCCAACAATTCGATGGGCAGAAAGAAACAGGAGAGTCGATAAAGAAGAAAAATCCTAGATTCCACCCTTACAAGAAGAACTGTGTAAGTCGAACCACCTAGATGTGTAAGGCTTTCTCCATGCATACAGGGGCGAACGACACCCATATAAAGAATAAGCCACTGGGGTGGCATGAAGAAATTAGAAAGGCACCTCAGAGCACCCAACTTATTAGAAGCGTGTTTATAAAGAGAAACATTGTGATCCTTTCATGAAAATTTACGATAAAAAAGAAATTACAAGAATATTAAGTAAAGAAGAAGGTGTGAGTTGATTGGAAGATTGTGTCGAGTAGTATATATATATATATATATATATATATATATATATATATATATATAATATGTATATATATATATATATATATATATATATATATATATATATATATATATATATATATATATATATATATATATATATATATATATATATATATATATATATATATATATTTATATATACTATATATATATATATATATATATATATTTTTTTTTATATATAATAATAATATATATATATATCCTTAGCTATATATATATATATATATATAGTGGTGGAGTTGTAGTTATCTTTCCTCATTTTCTTCACTATATAGGCATGTTATGAGATTCTTGTTATTTTTCTTAATGATTTCGTTTACGTTGAAAGACCTAAAGATACAGCTACTTCTCTAGTCGCTTCTTACACCTCCTTAAAAGCTTTGTTTTGAGCCTTCGGCTTTCGAGACTAGTTACCAGTAGTAGGGCGGGGATATTGGAGGCCTTTTTTGACCTTGATTTACCCCACCTGACCGACCTGCTCTTTTACACAGTATGACCGACCTTGACCTTTTTGGCAAGCCATTTTTATTGCTGACCTTTTTTGGCCCTTGACTTTTGGCCTTGACCTTTTTGACGTCCCTTCGAAGAAGGGACTAGCTAGACGGATGCCGGACATCCGTCATGTACGTATTGCCTCCCATTTTACGCCCCCCTTTGATTCTTCATGGGTCCAATTTTGACCACGCTAATTTTTGAATTCTTGACCTTTTTGGCAACCTTAAGAACGTATGTAGGTAACTACCCTGTATCTATCCTAACTTACACACCTACACCTACACACACACACACACACACACACACACACACACACACACACACACACACACACACACACACACACACACACACACACACACACACACACACACACACACACACCCACGTGGTCATGACTCACGACTTTTCACCGTCCCTTTGCATCTACACTTATCCGATCTTTTTGCCTGAAGGCTTACCGTCTTTACCTGTTCGAGTTCCACTTGGTCATAAATCAAAATATATAAACCCAGATACAATACGAATACCCACCACTCGGGCAAGTTTAGGAGATTTAGTCCACAGATCCAAACGTGAGATCTGGTAATGAGATATTTTTAAATCAAGTCAATATAAGCGTGCCCGGGGAAGCCTAATAATAATAATAATAATTATATAATAATAATAATAATTATATAATAATAATAATAATAATAATAATAATAATAATAATAATAATAATAATAATATATAATAATAATAATAATAATAATAATAATAATAATAATAATAATAATAATAATAATAATAATAATAATAATAATAATAATAATAATAATAATAATAATAATATATATATATATATATATATATATATATATATATATATATATATATATATATATATATATATATATATATATATATATATATATATATATATATATATATATATATATATATATATATATATATATATATATATATATATATATATAGAGAGAGAGAGAGAGAGAGAGAGACAGTTTCGTTTGCGGCACATTTCGAAGCAGTTACACTTTTAGACCTATTTGAGATATCGAAAATTTTATTTTAATCATTTTAATTATTTACGTATTGTAATTATTTTTATTTTAATTATTTTTATTATTTTAATTATTTTAATTATTTACGTATTGTAATTATTTTAATTTGAATTATTTTTATTTTTATTAGGTCTCTCGAGAAGTAGGACGTGGAACGATATCTTTGAATTCGAACCGTAAAAACACGTGGAAGCCCATGCTATCATTGTTTGTCCTCTTTAATATCGAAAATTTTATTCATTTTTATTTGAATTATTTTAATTATTTACTTATTGTAATTATTTTTATTATTTTTAATTATTTTAATTATTTACGTATTGTAATTATTTTTATTTTAATTATTTTTTTTTTGGTATTAGGTCTCGTCTCGAGAACTAACACGTGGCTTTTTACTACCCAAACATGCCCATCTACAAAGCACACTAGAGGTTGTAACTGCAAACCAATTTGACTTAGTCAAAATAATAATAATAATTATATATATATATATATATATATATATATATATATATATATATATATATATATATATAAAAAATATATATATATATATATATATATATATATATATATATATATATATATATATATATATATATATATATACCCTCTTTCACTCTCATTTATTTATATAAATAAAAAAAATATAAATATATATATATATATATATATATATATATATATATATATATATATATATATATATATATATATATATATATATATATATATATATATATATATATATATATTTAAACATATATATACACATATATATATATATATATATATATATATATATATATATATATATATATATATATAATTTATATATATATATATATATATATATATGGTCTTCCAGGGGGCAATTTTGAGAACCCAAATTTTCGGTCAACTCCTTTTGTATTCAGGTTCAATTTTGACAGAGTATCTTTTTCGACAGCTTTTTGATGACACAGATTAATTGATGGTTCAACTTTGATGGTTCCTAATCACCGTAAGGAGTATCTAGTGATGTTCTATTAATGTTCTATGAGTATTAGATGAGTGCCAGGTGAGTGCCAGGTGAGTGCCAAGTGAGTGCCAATGAGTGCCAAGTGAGTGCCACATAGTGCCAAGTGAGTGCCACATAGTGCCAACTGAGTGCCACATAGTGCCAACTGAGTGCCACTTTTTTCAAGCCTTTTCTAGCCTCCCCTGAGCCTAGAATAGCCCTAATATGGGTGTCTACCCCTAGGTTATAAGGTATGAGGAATCGATTGGTGTATATTACAAGTTGCTAGGATGCTTTCTACTATGAGTTAGTCTTTTTATACACACATACACTATGTCACTTATACACACATACACTATGACACTTATACACACATACACTATGTCACTTATACACACATACACTATGACACTTATACACATTCACTATGACACTTATACACACTTACACTCACCCATAGACACTTACACTCACCCATAGACACTTACACTCACCCATAGACACTTACACTTACCCATAGACACTTGCGATTGGTGTATATTATAAGTTGCTAGGATGTTTCCTACTATGAGTTAGCATTTTCTAACCTTTTCTAGCCTTTTCTACCCTACATCATAGAACAGAGCTAATATTGATGTCTTCCCTAGGTCATAATTGGAACACCAAGGCGCAGCATGCGCCCTCCGCGCGAAGGCTGACAACCCCGCACCCGCAGGTGCGACCCGCCGCGTCCCCGCCCGCCGCGTCCCCGCCCGCCGCGTTCCCGCCCGACGCGGGCGCCCGCAGGCGCAATATTTCCCGCGCGAATGAAAAATATATATTTACTATGAGTCATTCATTTTATTAACATTATTTTTTCTTTTATATTTTTTTACTTAATACTTTTTAATTTATAAATTTTTAAAAATTGTATGTAAGAAGAAAAAACCAGAGTGTCTGATATATAAACATTTTATTTTACTACAATTGTACGAAGTTTTATTAAAAACATTAACATTACATACCTTAAAGCAGTAAATCAGTAAATCAATAGAGGTGTTACCTAACACCTAAGGGATTAGTATGCTTTTGTTTTACTGCTTTACTGCTTTAACTCATGTTTTACTGCTTTAACTCATATGTTTTACTGCTTTAACTCATATATTTATTAACATTACATACCTTAAAGCAGTAAATCAGTAAGTAATAGGGTGTTACCTATACATAAAGGGATTTGTATGCTTTTTGTTTTTACTGCTTTACTGCTTTAACTCATGTTTTACTGTTTTAACTCATGTTTTACTGCTTTAACTCACATGTTTTACTGCTTTAACTCATATATTTATTAACATTGCATACCTTAAAGCAGTAAATCAGTAATCAATAGGTGTTACCTATCACCAAAGGGATTAGTATGCTTTGTTTTACTGCTTTACTGCACTCATGTTTTACTACTTTAACTCATATGTTTTACTGCTTTGCTCATATATTTATTAACATTACATACCTTAAAACGTAAATCAGTAAATCAATAGAGGTGTTACCTATCACCAAAGGGATTAGTATGCTTTTGTTTTACTGCTTTACTGCTTTAACTCATGTTTTACTGCTTTAACTCATGTTTTACTGCTTTAACTCATATGTTTTACTGCTTTAACTCATATATTTATTAACATTACATACCTTAAAGCAGGAAATCAGTAAATCAATAGAGGTGTTACCTAACACCAAAGGGATTAGTATGCTTTTGTTTTACTGCTTTACTGCTTTAACTCGTGTTTTACTGCTTTAACTCCTATGTTTTACTGCTTTAACTCATATGCTTTATTGCTTTACTGTTTTAACTCATATGCTTTACTGCTTTAACTCATATATTTATTAACATTATGTTTTTTATTTTTTATTTTTATTATTATTATTATTATTTTATTATTTTATTTTTTTTTAATATTTTTATTTTTATTTTTATTATTTTATTTTTATTTTTATTATTATTATTTTTATTATTATTTTATTTTTATTTTATTATTATACTTAGTGTTATTTACTTTTCGCCTATTCTTTATTATTATTTAACACACACACACACACACACACACTTACACATACGCGTTTACACACACACACACACACACACACACACACACACACACACACACACACACACACACACACACACACACACACACACACACCCGCCCTGCTTAAACATATCAAATAAGTTCTTTTGTACGAACATAATTTAATTAAAACATTTTATGTTTTAATTAGAAAACACAATACATTTATATTATAATTTCAATTGCTAAAATTATTTCAAAGAAGTTTCTTAAAACTTCTATAATAATTCAATCATTATTTTGAACAAAGGATTTATTATTAACTGTTAATACTTTCTGTTTATAACTATCAAGTTTTAAATATTTACTAAAATTTTATGAAATTTTTATTAAAAACATATATTTTACATACCTTAAAGCAATAAATCTAAGTAAATCAGTAAGGCAAGCCCCTCGAGCACCCCCTCTACACCAAGCTATGCCACGTTTTGTTCTATTGACTTACTGCTTTACATCATCTTTAGCCATGTAATAAGTATAAAATAAGTTCTTCTCTGCAAACATAACATGTATTTATTAAAATCATTCTAGGTTTTATTTAAATAACAATTATTCACTTATATTTATACTCGCTCGATGTTAACTAAAAATATTTCAAATTTTTTAAATAATTCGGATTTTTCTTTATTATTATTATTATTATCTATGTACATTGACAATCCATCACGAGAAAACACAACAACACGCACTCCTTACAGATACGAAACTGACCTCTCTCTGTAAAATGTGTTGAAATAACTACTTTAGGCCTAAATTTAGGATAAGCCTTTTTGTACCCGGGTCGATTTAGGCCTAATACCAGGTCAAAATATATTTCAAACTGACCTTTTTCTGTAAAATGTGGTGCAATAATAGGCCTAAATTTAGGCCTAAATTTAGGATAAGCCTTTTGTATCCGGGCTAATTTAAGCCTAATACCAGGTCAAAAGGTAATTCCAGTATAGACAAGAATCATTGTTATTATTATTATTTTTATAAATATATTTCAAACTGAAACAGGCTGGATCGGTAAGATCCTTTAAGCAGGTAAGAAGGAAATGTTTTCCTTACTTGTGATTGGATGGAGTAATCCTTATCTCTATATGACAACTTCTATAATAAATTTATCGCTATTTTGGTTTTAAGAAGGTATTATTAACTGTTAATACTTTCCGTTTATAACTATCAAGTTTTAAAATAATTTTTACTAAAATTTTATGAAATTTTATTAAAAACATATATTTACGTACCTTAAAGCAATAAATCAGTAAATCAGTAAGGCAAGCCCTTAGCACCCCTCTACCACACACCCAAGCTATGCCACGTTTTGTTCTATTGACTCACTTCTACATCATCTTTAGCCATGTGATAAGAAGTATAAATAAGTTCTTCTCTGCTAGCATAACATGTATTTTATTAAAATCACATTCTATTTTTATTTAAAAATAATTATTCATATATTATTCGCTCGATGTTAACTAAAAATAATTCAAAGTTTTAAATAATTCGGATTTTCTTTATTATTATTATTATTATCTATGTACATTGACAATCCATCACGAGAAAACACAACACACTCCTTACAGATAAGAAACTGACCTCTCTCTGTAAATGTGTTGAAATAACTACTAAGCCCTAAATTTAGGATAAGCCTTTTTTATTTACCCCGGGTCGATTTGGGCCCTAATACCAGATCCAAATAACATTTCAAACTGACCATTTTTCTCATAAATGGTGCAATAACCACGGTAAGGCCCTAAATTGGGCCTAAATTTAGGATAAGCCTTTTGTATCCGGGCTAATTTAAGCCTAATACCAGGTCAAAGGGTAATTCCAGTATAGATAAGAATCATTGTTATTATTATTTTTATAAATATATTTCAAACTGAAACATGCTGGATCGGTAAGATCCTTTAAGCAAGAAGTAAGAAGGAAATGCTTTCCTTTCTTGTGATTGGATGGAATAATCCTTATCTCATATGACCGAGCATGTTGATTGGTCGAGAAATTATTTTATCGCTTTTGGTTTTTAAGGTATGTAAACATGTTTTCTGAGCCTTAACTGTGATTGGATGAAAATTAACTTAGTTCTTTAAACTTGTATTTGAGCAGGTGTGTTTATTATCTTTGAGACCAAAACTCATTTAAATCGCCGGTATTTTAGCTGTTAAGCGATTGCACAATTATCTGATTTGTATTAAAAGTGTTTTATTTTTACTAAGTGTATATCATATTTATAATAATTACTTACATTGAGAAATAATTATTAATTTCACTAGAATAGATAATAATCAATTCACTAGTTCATAAGCTAACCACCAGGGCTCAGCGCGCCCGCAAGCGCGATCCGGTGCGGAACAGCCGCATGAACCCGCCGGCGTAATATTACTACGCGGTCGCGAAAATATGGGGCGTTGTATTTCAAAGTGGTAGGGCATACATCCTAGAGGATGATATTAGTTTGTGTACTGTATCAAGGTATATTTACGAATATTATAACATATGTTCAAACGCATTAGTTTATTTAAAATCCTGGTATATCAGTGTTTATTAAAAACCAAGTGAGATATTCTCGATGGTTACCGAATGCATACAACAGCTGATATAGAAGAGGTATGAACTTACATACTTCGATGTAATTTTGAAGTATAATAATATGATACCAATACTGGAAGTCCATAAAGAGAAATTACGGTTTGTACAAGGAGGGGGAAGTTTATTATGCATGTACACACATTGTGTATTTAACTAATATAGTAACATAGTAATTATGTAATAATATTTTAGAATAAACAACTTTTTTCATAACTTATACATAGAGAAGATTAAAACCGTAAAGACATACCTTGAAAAGGGAGGGTACGGGACAACTTCTATACATTAACTCTACGTCCTATGTAGGTGTAGCTTTAAGGCATATAAAACTTGTTTTACATGCCTTAAAGTAATAAGATCTTAAAGCCATACCACAAAGAGGAACATGCCCAGCGTCACATCCGGACTATTTGTTCTATTTCCCTCAAGGAATTATAACTTTAGGATAAATAAAACAAACTGTTTTTCTACAAAACAAAATGTTCTTTTCAAAACTAAATGCTTTTCAAGAAACTTTACCAGTGAAATGGTATTTTCTATAAATAAAAATGTTCAAGAAGAAATAAAATGAACGACTCATAATATAGGAAACGGTATATTTGAAAATACAAATGTAATGAAAGTTTACAACGGCATATCATAAAGAAAATATTTTCTAGCGACCGCGTGGTAATAATACGCCGGAGGGGATCATACGTGACCTTCT
>JABUQX010145999.1:5000-7500 GCA_015478945.1 Trachelipus rathkii
TGAATCGTATGGGTACATGGAATGTCAGAGGAATAAATGTTGAGGAGAAGAGGAGAGAGGTGATGGATGTATTTAGAAAGGGCAAATTTGATTTGCTCCCTGTGACTGAAACAAAGATGAAAGGAGATGAAAGGAAACGGTGAAAATGAGTGGTGTGGTGTGAAATGTCTGATGTGGAAAGGAATGAGAGGGGAAGAGAAGGAGTTGCAATTCTGATGAGTGACCTGTGGTACAGAGCTATGGTAGATTATTTTGTGTGTGTGAGTACTAGAATTCTAATGGTTAAATTTAAGTTTGAAAAGGTCAAGGTATGTGTGGTTGTGACATATGGTCCATCTGAGGTAATGTTGAAGAGAGTTCGATTTTATGGGATAATCTGAATGATGTTTTGAATGGGGTGAGTAGGAGCTTTAGATTGATTGTGTTGGGTGACCTAAATGGTTGGATAGGTGATCAAAAAAGGGATAGTATAACAGGTGGTTTTGGGGTGTCAGGAGAAAATGAGAATGGTAGGAAGGTGATTGATTTCTGTGAGGAGAGAGATATGTGTGTAAGTAATACTTTCTTTAAACATAAGAGTATTCATAAGTATACTAGAGTTGGTGTAGGTAGAGATGGTATCGAAGTGAAAGTATGATTGATTTTGTGTTGGTGAAGGAGATGTTGAAGTATGTGTTGGATGCTAAATCAGTGAGGGGGTTAGGAATGGAATTATCGGATCATTATGTTGTTTTATGTAAAATTAAGTTAGTGGGGGCTTGGATGGAGAGGAAGGTGATAAGGAAGGAAGTGGGTAGAATTAGGAGTGAGAAGTTAAGTGAACAAGGTAATAAGGATAAATATTTAAGAGCGACTTGCAAGTAAATCAGTTGAATGTGAACAAGTTAAAACTGAACAAATCTGGAAGCAAATGAAGGAAGCGGTTGTTAGTAGTGCAAAAGAAGTAGACAAACTTTTGGTACTTTAATCACGCCTAGTGGGCCATTGCATCGATTCTTCGCAAACTACCGTTTGAATGAATCATGTTTTGTACCGGAGAGCACCTTTGTGTCACCTGTGAAAAGGTAGGGGATGTGATTACCTATTAAATGATTCATTCCGTCTTCAACTAAATTATTTCTTCACAAAATTAATGATTCGATGTCACTTATTATGGTACCATTTAGGAACATGACAATGCGAACAGGGCTTGGAAAAACTTGTTTTCCTATCGCTCTTACTAATTATTATTCCGTCCTAATAATCTTAGTGTTGAGGTTTTATAGGAAATGCGTGCTTAAACTTGGTTCTCCTGCTGATAAAAATTTCTGGCCTTTTGCCAAAAACATCTCCTTAATAACTTCTGTAAATCTGCTTTTCCTCGTTCTTGCATCGTTCTGCCTGTTCTGTTGCTAAAACTCACAGAAAAGTTACTCCTCTTTGGTATCCATTTTTATTAGCCAATTCCACCAGGTGATTCCGCTCAACTCCCTCTAATACTCCTCTAAGGTGTCCCGTATCTCTAAATGTTATTACTCTTGATCTCATCCTAGGAAGGGATATACTCTGAGGTAGTGGCATCGTGGTTAAAAACACGAAGACAAAAACAAACATATATATATATATATATATATATATATATATATACTATATATATATATAACCTTATATAACTAACTCTTCTTATTTATATATATATAAAAATTATATATATATATCTTATATATATGAATATATATAAATATATATATATATAGTTATATGTATTTATATATATATGATATATATATATATATATATATATATATATATATATATATATATATATATATAACATATATATATATACTCTTTGCTATATATAATATATATATATAATAACCCTTATATATATATATATATAGTTATAAATAATTTGGTGAATGATTTATATAACCTTCATCTACACACCTGCGCTACGCCCGCATCTGCAGCAAAAATAATATCTCATCTGCATCCGCATTTTAAAATTCGGATGTACAAAATAATGAAATTTTCCTTTTTTTAATTTTTTTGGCTATTTCATGATACTAATTATTTCTAATATTATAGTTATTACTATTTTTGGGTCTACCTTGGTAGGGGGGAAGAGCCAGGCGTATTCCAAAAGTGACTGGGTATTTCTCCACTGAATATACACAGAAGAGGATGAGATAGATTTCTTTTTGGGATTTATCCTTTTCGCCTTCACCTTCGCAGAGGGAGTTCTAGCATGCTCTCGACCATGCACTGTTGCGCCTGGTGAGTTTGTTTGGTTTGCATGTCTACCACTCTCCCCCTGCTTCTCATGTCATAACAGGTTGACAGGAACTCATACGATATTCACTTTTAAACAACTCACGCAAAAATGCACCGAGAATAAGAAACATAGTATTATAGATGCTTGGAGACATACATCTGAAGCGCAATGTCCCCTCATTCGGTCCTCTCATCATCATATGTCAGTTGGCGGACTCTGATGATGGGGTTAGTGCTACCCAAA
>JABUQX010145999.1:17500-21006 GCA_015478945.1 Trachelipus rathkii
CAACAATGATATATACAATAATATAATATAATAATAATAATATATATAATAATAATATAATATATATATATATATCAATGAAAATAACAAGAATTATAATAAGAGCAGTATTCTTATTCATTTATTTATATATGTATAATAATACGTAGATACATTTGACTTAAAAATAATACATTTCCTAAAAATGCATTGATTTAACAACAGTTAAAATAATAATCTATAATAATATATAATAATAATATATATAAATATTTATATATATATATAATATATAACAATAATAATAATATAATATATATATATATATATATATATATATATATATATATATATATATATATATATATATATATATATATATATATATATATATATATATATATATATATATATATATATATATATATATATATATATATATATATATTATCAGTGACCCTGTAAAGACTTTTCTCCGTAGAAAATGCAATAATCTTTCTTGTTTCTTTTTCTCTCCTAATTTTCGGCATTTTGCAAAAAATGTTAATTCCTTATTCTCTCCTTTAATATTATCCGACGGCACAATTACCGTTTCGCATTCCGCTAAAGATAAATTCTTCGCTCAAATCTTTCACTCTAATTCCACCTCAAAATATTTCGGTGCTCATCCTTATTCTCCACTCTCTTTCCCTCTCTCTCCTTTTCTCTCTCTCTCTCTCTCTCTCTCTCTCTCTCTCTCTCTCTCTCTCTCTCTCTCTCTCTCTCTCTCTCTCTCTCTCTCTCTCCGAACTTGAGACTGAGAAGCATACGGTCCTACTGGTATTCCTCCTTTTGTTTCCGAGCTTGTACCTTACCACGATAAACTATTTCGTTTCTAGCTATCTATTCCGACTGTCCTTCCTATTGGAAACGTGGATTCATTCAGCTTTCCGGAAAAAGGGGACGCCTCTCAACCCTAAAACTATCATCCTATCGCAATAACCTTGTCTCTTTCTAAATCTTTCTAATCTATTCTTGACAGAAAGATTTAAGAAAATCTCAATTCTTCAAATGATATCTCTGATCGCCAGTATGACTTTCGTAAGAAGTGCTCTACTGGCAATCTTCTATAGTTTTTCTCTTCTTCTTGACCATCAGCACTTCGGATTTTCGGTGAATTTTTTCCTGTGATGCTAGTTCTCAACAAAATATTCCTATAGGATCTCATTGATTATTATTTCAATTAAGATAGGAATCCTACAGGAATATTTTACTAGTAGATATCGAAAGTCTTCAAAACTTTCCACCTTCAATATTTATCCTTCTTTCTGTGACCTTCTGTATGATTTCGTCTCCGGCCGATCTATAGCAGCAGTGTAGAGGACTGCCGTTCATCCTTAAATCTATATATTGTGGTATTCCTCAGAATTCTATCCAATTCACTACTCTTTACCTACTTTTCATTCATGACCTCTTCTCTATTTCTTCTTCACAAATCCACTCCTATGTCGACGACTCTACCCTCATTACTCATTTCACTTTGAAAGATGTCCAACCTAACAGCAAGTTTCTCACGTTAGGGAGGCGACCTTGGAGTTGTTAATCTCTGACTTTTCTCAAATTTCTAAATGGGGGGCATTGAGAACATGGTTATTTTCAATGCCTCAAAAACTCAATTGATCTATCTTTCTACTCGGCACAAATTTCCACACAACTGCAACAACATCTTCGTAAACACACAATTCAAACCTTCCTCTCTCCTTAATATTATTTATTTTTCTCGTGATCTTCATTGGAAAGATTCTCTCTCTCTCTCTCTCTCTCTCTCTCTCTCTCTCTCTCTCTCTCTCTCTCTCTCTCTCTCTCTCTCTCTCTCTCTCTCTCTCTCTCTTTCGCAAAGGAAACTGCTCCTCTGAACTCTCTCTCTCTCTCTCTCTCTCTCTCTCTCTCTCTCTCTCTCTCTCTCTCTCTCTCTCTCTCTCTCTCTCTCTCTTGCAACGGACATTGCTTTTCTGAACTCTCTCTCTCTCTCTCTCTCTCTCTCTCTCTCTCTCTCTCTCTCTCTCTCTCTCTCTCTCTCTCTCTCTCTTACCAAAACACTGCTCCTCTTCACTCTCTCTCTCTCTCTCTCTCTCTCTCTCTCTCTCTCTCTCTCTCTCTCTCTCTCTCTCTCTCTCTTGCAACGGACATTGCTTTTCTGAACTCTCTCTCTCTCTCTCTCTCTCTCTCTCTCTCTCTCTCTCTCTCTCTCTCTCTCTCTCTCTCTCTCTCTCTCTCTCTCTCTCTCTCTCTCTCTCTCTCTCTCTCACACACACACACACAATGAAAACTGTTCTTCTTAACTCTCTCTGGCCGTATACTTTCTACATTGAGAAGGGTTCGAGCATCCTTTCTCTGTCCAACTCTCACGCCCGGACTTAATAGCTTTGTGTTGTATATGTATGTAATATATGTATAATAATAATCATAAGTATATATAGATATGTATAGATATAATAATATATAGTATATTTATATATCACTCTCTATATATATAATAATGTATAATACCAACAATAACAACAATATGTATATATGTATGCTGTATGTTATTAATATATGTAATAATAGTAATATATGTAATAATAACCAATAATAATCACCAATAATAATCAAGCCAATATCTATCTATTACGCCAATGGATGTATAATATATATCTGTAACTATTCATGCTCATATGCTTCATGCTGCGGTAACAACAGCCAACAATAACAACCAATAACCAACCAACCAATAACATAATATCGCTCATTCATATATATATATATATATATAGCATAATGTGTAGCTCGCTGTATGTATGTGTCAGCTCATCAATATGGCACCAGCTCAATATATAGTCAACAATGTATGCGGTCATCATGTCAATAATGTATGTATATATATCATGTAATAACCAGTATGTAATAGCAATAACCAGCCATAGCTCAGTAGCAGTAATATGTATGTAATGCTTCTTCAGCCAACAATATATATATATCAGCAACTGTAATAATGTGTTTGAAAGCAACAATAACAGTAGCAGCAGCCATACTGTATGTATATGTGCGTAACCAGCAACGTAACAGCAGCTAGCCTCTTCAATGTATGTATCCAGTAATAATATGTACTCATATATATATATATGCTATATGCTTCAACAACAGCAACCAGCAGCAATACATATATTATATATATATATATATATATATATATACGAGTATATATAGATATAAAGTGAGTGCTTTTATTTTTATTTGTTTATTAACAAGCAGATGAATAATTTTTATTCCTCGAATATCGCCGTCTTAATCTCTTTTATAACAACAGAATCAGTCTAACATTTCAAAGACCTGTCACCAACTAAATATCCCAATTAAAAAATGTCCAATTCGACCATTAAGTGTTTCCTTTTAGTAACTGAAGAAACACTCTGAGCTAAAAGTAATTTTCAGTCCGGATTTCGATGTTCCTTTTATAGACTGCTGTTACAAAATCTTTATCCATCTTTGCTTGAAAAATATATAAT
>JABUQX010146000.1:0-15000 GCA_015478945.1 Trachelipus rathkii
AAAAGTTTAGAACAATGATATCGTTAACCAAACAGTTAGATACAAAGCTACTAAATCATAACCGCGATTAGGCTGTAATACAATGTAAACCTAACATACCTCGATGTATGAATAATCAGCTAACATCCCGAAAATTCCCTACGATCAAGGTAAAGTAGCCAACAGGTCAAGCCACAATACTGATATGTTCCCAATTTTTGAGCATATTAGCAAACAGGTAAAGCCTATTATCTAACAAAACCCTTAACAAAGTGACCAATTTATCAAAGATACCATCTTGAACTATGAATTGACACTATCTTCAACAAAGTGTCACTCATATCGAGGCACAGTCGGAATCGTGAAAACGTAGACATTAGCAAAAGTTCAGGCAACCTTCGCTGAGGCCCAAAGTTCGCTTACACTCTTCCAGGTGATCCTCGCAGGACTGGCTACCCTTTCAAGGTGCATCCCCCAGTTTTCTCGAAGGTAATGTGTTATTTTTAGATACCGTGGTTAATGAAAACCGTTTATTCGTAAGTTACGTTTTGTCAAATATTACTATGACAATGTGGAATAATGTTCTTTGTAAGAGAAATGATGAGTTTTTGTAAGATATTACTGCGTTAACTGACGATTTACTTCTCTCATGTATGAGAGAATGAGTGCTGCTGAATCAAAATACCGAAAAATGGTTTAGTGTTGCTGAAGGTATTTATACTTACATCCTTTTCAAAGGGAGTTGAATCTTTAGAGAGATATATAGAACGTACCCAACTTTAATCCTATGTTCTCTGATTAGATGAATTACCATATTTAAAATACTTATATTTTTATGTTTATATGTTTTTACGTATTTATATAACGCTCTTTCAATGAAAAAAATATGTTATAAAATATGAAAACTTTTGCTTTACTCCCTGTATGTTCGAATTAATGACTACATTGATGATGATGGCCGTTTATTCGTCTGGTTGTTGTGTGTTAAGTCTGTTATGTTCATAGTTTGGCTTTACAGAGGGTAAAACTTTTTTGTTTGTCTTTACACGTCAGGTATTATGATGGTTAGTAAGGTTATGCTAAATTTTTGTTAAATACTATGTTAATGTAAATAACAACGTTATGTTAGATATATGTTTGGGCAGCACATTTACCTGGTGTTTACATGGTTGACAAAGTGTGAATGGTTACGCATTTGCATGTTATGTTAAAGTTACTTTACTGCGTTATGCGGTACTTTAAGTAATGTTGACTGCTTATCTACGCTTAAGATGTGATAGGTTTGTTGTTGTACATTATTTTCTTAGTCAGCTGATGCTATGTTAGTTTCTATTAATGTGAAAATTTTGTTATGTTAGCATTTATACCGGTCTATATGATAATTACACACGGTTATAGTAAATTTTAGTTTCTTAATATAAAATAACAGCGATATGTTGGAGTGTAAGTAGGTTACGTCTTTGTATAGTATTAGTTACTTTACTGGTGTTATGTAGATCCTTTGTTAATCGCTAACAGTTTTAGTCTCGTTTTAAGATGTGCCAGTTTGTCTTCTTGGGGATTATATCTATAACTGATATACTAAGTAAAGTTTTATTAATGAAAACTTTGGCAGCCAATTATTTATATTGTTTGATGCCAGGGCAAAGAACCCTAATTTTATGTTATGTTTATCCAAAATGATACTCAAAATGTGACCTAACATTAGATCAATAGATCACAGATGGTCAGAAGGGAGGCTAGGTTGGATAGTGGTTTGATTAGTGATTTATCGTTTTAGTAAAACGCAAATTATGCTTCACAACATTCATCGACTGCTTCAGTCATCATAACTATAATCTTCTCTAATATTTGCACTATTTACACAATATTTTTGATTACTGGTACTCTGCAATTCTGAGCTAGCACTGGTAGCGTCAACTCCTACCCTCCTTCTCATTCTTCTTCCACCTTCCTCATTCTTCTTCCTTCCTCATTCATCTTTCATCCTTCTTCATTCCTCTTTTGTTTTTTGTTTTTGCACTTTGTGCTCTTTTTTTCAGTCGGGAACCCCCGGGATCCTAGACACCCTACACGGACTTATAACCATCATATCTGGCTCTCATGACCTCGATAAACCCTTATAAGGACACTCATATTTGCTTGCTTATGAGCATTGGACTGTTTATTAACTCGAGAATTGCAGTGGCTCCAGCACTGTGCTGGAGCTAACCTGTTGCAGATCTGCATATCAAGTATTTCAGAAATTCAACTCTGAATCCTCTCACCAAGCCTCTCTGTCATCATTAACACTTTGATTTTTAATAAGGGTCCCTTTCGGGAAACCTGGGTGGGGACGTAACTGTATACAGCAAGGTTACCCACCATCTAACACCTTCCAAATTTTTAACCAGATACGTGATAACCTAACCTATGTAGATGGTTATTGAACTCTGAACTGATGAAGAAACCCTTGCGGAAATAATAACAAAAATAATAATAATAAATAATAATAATAATAATAATAATAATAATAATAATAATAATAATAATAATAATAATAATAATAATAATAAGAAAAAAACTTCAGAGGATGAGTCGCAACCGGAGCGCCACGGCGCAGGGCAGTGGTAGTGGCGGTGCGGTGCGGAAAGAGTGATGATCACGCAGAAGGGCTAACGCTTGTTAGGTCTAACCGTGCCACTCAGATCACGCAATGCTGGCGTAAGCGCAATATCGAGGTTCACCCAGTGACCCCCATAGTACATCCAGACTTAGTTTACGACGGATTCGTCCTTATCCCATATAGATTATATTCCAAGTTTCAGACCTATAACTCTATTCCTTCATATCGAAAAGGGTGCTAGTGGTCAAAGTGTTCGCACTACTTTTACATAGTAGAAAGGTTAAGTTATATAGAAGAGAGGGTATATATATATATATATATATATATATATATATATATATATATATATATATATATATATATATATATTTATTATATATATTTATATACATATATATAGAAGATATATATATATATATATATATATATATATATATATATATATATATAAAAGGTGCGTATTACTTAGCATTAATATTGTGTATACAATGTGGATCCCGAATATCAAACCCTGTGTGACCCTTACAAGTATCCCACACGAGCCGTTTCGTCTTTTACACATCCTCCGGATGAAATTTCACCAAAGTTGTTCCAGGTTGAGAGTTAGATAGATAGAGAGAAAGAAAGGGATGTGTCCTTCGGAACCTGGAGTTAGTTGTTTTGATATATTTGTGTGGTGGGCTGGTTAAGGCTGAATCTGCTTGTAATATTGTGTTAGGGGTGAAATGGTGGTCTTAGCTTTGAATAAGGATGACAGACTGGTTCTGGTAGCGAGTTTGCTTGGTGCTCTTCTGGTGGGGTGCTTGTTTAAGACAGCCAGGTCAGCGTCTTAAGTAGTAGTTTTCTGTTAGTGTTGTGGATTTGTTTGGCATATGTTGTGTTGTTTGGGTGAAGGTGGAATGTTGTTCAGAATTCTGTTTGTAATATTGAGCTGATGAAGAAGGAGGTTGTTGAGTTTTAGATGGTGGGGGTTAGAGAATGCAATAAATGGTAGTGTTTGACTTTGAAAGAATTGTGTGCCTACTGTGTCCAGAAGTGTGGCTTATGGGCAGAATTTGTTTTCTTCTGCAGATGATGACAGTGTTGTTAGTTATGCATCCGTTATGATTCTTCGAGCTTTATTTGTGTCGTTTGGAGCTCTTTGCCATTTTTAGTCAGTAGTGACGCCAAGCTGGAGGGAGCGGTAGTCTAAAGTCAGCGAATGCGTTGTTTGTGGCATATGGTGATGCTGGCTTATTGTTTGCAGTTCAGACATATGGTTCTTAATATGTTCTTAAATATGTTCTTTAATATATTTTTTGCTATTGAGGTGCCACTGGAGTGAGGGGTTAATTAATTTGCTTCCATTTTACTAATATACTTATTGAGTTAACTAGTAAAACAAATTAGTGTTTAGTATCTAACCACACTTATATAACAATTAATATATTAATTTTGTGATAATTTAAATGATAGTATTGACTCAGTGTTTGACAGGTTAACCCTAGTTAGAGAAGTTAAGAGATTTCGTATACTGTGTGTTTGCAGGTTTATTTGAATATTTATTAAATAGTTTCCATTTAACTACAGTCTTAACAATTGTTATATTAATTTTGTATAAATTAAATTAAGTTTACCAGAGCCATAGTCTAAGTTAATTTGATAGTATTGGACTCCTAAGCTAGATATAAGCTTGTTTAAATTTTAAACTTGTTTTAAGATATTAATTTTCTTCTAGGTTTTTAAAGATATTTATAAACTGCAGCTGGTAAATATCACAGTATAAAGAGCCTCTGTTTGATAGGCCTACCTTTTATAAGCCATATCCCTGGCCCAGTTGGTTAGATATGTTTAGTTAAAAATTTAACTGCTGTAAAGATATTAGCTATTTCTTTTAGACGAAGGACATTTAAACTGCAGTTGGTAAAATAATAGGTACAGGGTAGTAAAGTTAATAATTTAAAGTATGTATGTTCTGTGTGATAACTAGACTGTGAGAGAGGTAATATGTGAATAGCGTCTGTTTCAAAGTTAGAATGCTGAGAATGCAGACATAGGGTGGTTGCGAATAGTGATTCACCCAGTTATGGTAGATGAGGGAAAAGATAAAGTAGTTAAAAATAGTCTTGCATGAATATGAGTTGTAGGAATTAGGTAACATAGTTAAAAGATATCTGAAAGCCTAATCAGCCTGTGACCCAGTAACAGTTTTATCTGTCTTTCCAGATGGGGAGGGATCAGAGAGTGCCACGAGTATGTTTGAGCTTTCTTTAAAGAGGAAGATCATTGACATTTAATGAGACTCTAGCATGACACGAGATTTCTAGAGCAGAAATTTTTCAAAAGAATAAAAAGAAACGATTGATGTTATCCAGGTGCCATAGTGAGGATATTTAGATAGATAGATAGATAGATTGATTCTGGCCAAATGCTGATTCAGAGTGATTGTGCATGTGAAAAGAAATGATGTAGACATGTAAAAATGTAATGTTCGTTAGCAGATTATGTATATTTATCTAAAGATGAAATTTGGTGAAGAAGGTATGATTTTGGGATTTTTACCCAGGTTAGGAAAAAGAGGTCAGGAATGGTATAGATTTTAGGTAAATGATAGATTAGAATTTATGTTTTTCTAGGTATTGGTTTTGATTTAGTAGAGAATTTCGATAAAGATCTTTTAGCATATGAACTTCATCTGAAAGCTGTGTTATTTTCAGCAGACCAGTTTTGTTAATATTTATAAAAAGTTAGGTAGTTGGGGAGATGGGCCAAATCTGGACTGAACACAGTGGTAATTGTAATATGGTGATAATAAAACTAAGTTGTTATAGACTCAAATATGATGATGAGTAATAGTAATAGGTATTTTGAATATCAAACGTTTTACACAAAATGCTCAGCCTAGAAGATGAGTTAATTATTATACCAGTAACAGAATCTTGATGATATATATGGCTGTAACTGAGGTATAAGCAATGAAGAATTATGATGAGATCTTCTTTCGGTGAATATCATAGAGTTTATCTGATATTCACTTTATTTGCTACCAGCAAGGAGAAGTGGTGGTGGCGCTTTATATTAAAAAGGTTATCTAATAATCTGCTGATACGATCTTAAATTCAATCATGATATTAACGGTATTGGTAGATATCCTTATGTTCAATAAATCATATAAATAGGGGTGTATTTACAGATATCCTCCCGGCCAGAGTCACTCAGATAAATGAAAGAAATTGAGACAGTGTTAATAGAAAGAAAAAGGGTATAACATAAGGTTGGATTTAATTTTCTGGCATTCACCGGGATTTTGTTTCCACATGACCAGAGTTCAGTATTTATAAATTGTATATTGATAACTTTTTGAGCCAGATGGTCCACGAACCCACAAGACATGGCACTGCGTTATCTATTACACAACGATGAGTATGGTGGGTGAGGCAGATTGAGATAAATTGACTTTAGGACTATAATATACTGATGTGAATGAATGTGATATTTGGGCCAACAGCAATATGAAAGACGGCTTGAATGGCCCAACCCCCGAGACATGCCAGTATACCGACCGACAAAGAGCCTAAAGAATCAAAACTGTTTTTATCATGAACATTTAAGCAAAATTCTAAGAAGATCAGTCAGTATGAAATGTAAAATAAACCCATTAGGCATGAAGAGAAACCGTTTGGTGGAAACAGAGACAAGAGAGGAAAACAATGAGTGTTTGTGATGCTTTAAAATATTCATGGGCAGACAGGAATGATGATTTTAGAAAATATAGAAAATAGAAACGAACTTAACCAGTCAATAAGAAAGGCAAAAGAGAGAGGCATAGAAAATTAATTTAGCAAGGAATAGTATTAAGAACCTGAAGAAGTTTTTTAGCTATTAAGGGCAAGAATAGGAACAGTTTGGTCCAATTAAAATGATGAAAATTTATATTCAGATATGTTGGTCAAACATTTTCAATGCTGATTAGTTTTCAGTGTTTACATAGCAGATTGACAACAGTTTGAGACTGATAGTTCTGTATGGCATGCAACAAACAGACTTACAGAATTTGAATTTGACATAAAATATAAAAGTTAATTAGACCATATTGATCCAGGTAAAGCTGCAGGGCCTGGATGGGGATATATGTGAATTTAAAGAGGGGTACTCATACTAAAGGTACTGTATTTGAAGCTAAAGCGATCTATAACATTTGGTGAGGTAACAGATATTGGAAAACAGCATATGCTGTGCCTATTTATGCAAGAAAGGTATAAGAAGATTGGGAATATAGCCAAAGAGTTTTAATGATCTCTGGTTGAAAGGTTCTGGGAAAGGTTAATGAAAGGTCAGATAGAGAAATATTAGAAAGAGAATAAGGTATTGCACACACTTGCACGGTTTCAGGAAAGGCAGGTCAGCAACAGAGAAACTTAGTTTTATGAAGACACACCGTACTTAATTGAGAGATCCAGCTGATATTGTATATTTAGACTAGTAAAGCATAAGGTTCCCCACATAAGGCCGATGAAGAAGTTATTGCAAATGTGGTATAGGTGGAGTGGTACATGGCTGGATTAAAGAGTGGTTGTGAAATAGAAAACAGTGTGTACAACTAAAAGGCAATAAATCATCATGGGGAATAGTGAAGAGTGGTGTCCCACCGGGTTCAGTACTGGAGCCACTATTGTTCCTCATATATGTATAAAACCAGGGACTTAAAATGCAAGGTTTCTAAGTTTGATGACAAAGTAATAAATTTAGTTAGAATAGTGGAAGATTTAAGGTAAGATTAAAAACGACGGACAAAGAATTGAAGGAAGTTAGAGCAGGTAAATGAATTTTAACGGAAAAAGTGTATGTTCTTCACCCTAGGTTACCAAACAAAAGCTTTAATCTTATGAATCTGTGACCAAGAAAAGATTTAGGTGTGATTATGGCACCTGAGTCGCTAATCAGTGTTTGGAAGCCAGAACAAAGTTAACAAGATGTTAGATAATAAACGCAATATTGTTTATAAGATAAGAATAATATAAACTGTATAATAGCCATGTTAGGCCAGTAACAGAGCACAGGTAGTCAAGTTAAATCCTATTTGTTAGAAAGACTCTTAGATATGCCAGAGAGTAACTGTAGAGCCAACAAGGATGATTTCGGTTTGAGGGCAAGAGCCATGAGGGAGGCTGAAGGAATTAGAATGCTTTCAGAAAGGATTCCTCAGAGGACAGATACAAGTCCCCAAAATATTTACATCTATTGGACAATAAGAACAGAATAAATTTTCTCATATAGAGCATGACAGTGACCAGGGTATGAATAAGAAAATATAAAATATACATCTTGATAAGAAAGCACTTAGTAATAGGGTTGTTAATTTAATAGTCTCACTTAGAGGTTATTATGTGATCACTGGGCAATATTTAAGAAAGGTTGATGAAGTTATATATTTAATAAAATGTTATAATATATTTTGTAGATGCCTTCAATTAAGGGCTTTTAAAGCACACAGAATATTAATGTTAGATTCATGCAAGATGTTAATAATTATTATTGAATGTATGATTTATTCACATCATATACATAACATTATTTTTGACCAGGTTTCAACTATTCAAGCAATGTGATGGTTTAGTATCACATATATATCATTAGTTTTAGATCACTTCAAATGAATGATTTGTGTCATAGCACTGACGTCCTAGGTGCTTGCAGACTGGAATGAAAACGTTTAATAGCAAAGATCAGGATTGTCTATTTGAGGTCCATGTGTTTCTTCATTTGTCTCATATTCTTAATGTTCCTTAAATGTCTAGTTTCTGCTTTGAAGATAAAAATATGTTATTCAGTAGTTAAAGGTGAGATGCGTCATGTTACTCAAAGATTTTGGGAAGCTAAGAAGGATATAGTAACAGATATATATAGATATGGTATGATATATATGAGAGTAGATATATATAGTATATATATAGAAAGAGAGAAAGAGCATATATATATATATATATATATATATATTATATATATGTATATATATATATATATATAATTGGAAAGATGCATCTTAATAAGAAAAATAAAAAGAATAAAAATTCTCCAGAATAATTGGTTTCTTAAAGTTCATTAAAATTCTTTAAATAATAAATTCTATGAATTATTGAAGACAAAAAGAACCATCATTGACTTCATATAAATCGCACTGGGGATTACTGCTTTTTACAATATATTTTTAAACAGACGATAGCCAACACTTGTCTGGCTAGCAAACAATCTTCTTAATACTTTTGAATACTATACTTTAAGTCTTTCTTGAAAACCAACTATATAATAATAAAATAATAGTTAAGAGAAGCAAAATATTATTTATGGCAGCCTTTTATTACACTTACCAACAAATTAATGAATGTGCAAACATTATCGAAACTTCTTTGAATATATATATATATATATATATATGATATATTATATATATATATATATATATATATTATATATATATATATATATATATAGGTATATATATATATATATATATATATATATATATATATATATATGTAGAATATAATATAATATAGATATATATATATATAGTAACAATTTCCTTCCAATCAGATGATTTATCAAACAATCTTCAAAAAACAAAAAAAAACTTTGTTTGCTTGTCTGCTTAAATAACTAACGGTGGAGTGAACATATAACTATAGTTATTATAAATTTTATTTGTTAAAACTGCTCATGAACAGATTATATTGAATTGTTATTTTAGATTTATAGAACATTTCATTAACGACTAAAAAAAACAATAAATGTTTGAATTAGGTAAATATTTTAGTTTGATTTACAAAACATTGCACGACTGGTGGCTTTATTAATACTATCCTTCTATTCATCACTATTATGTAATAACCAAGTATGTTGAATTCACAATTATCCTCACCACAACTTTCTACGACAACTTTCACAAACCCATAAAGCCTTCAATATAGTAAAAGTAAACTGGTAATGGATCAAACAATCAAAACCCTTGTAATCTGTATCATTTCTTCTGCCCTAATCAAACACAAAGAAGATTCACACTTATCCTTGAAAGAAAACCATATGAAAACACAACTAAAAGCATAAATTTTATATCTACAAACGATTGATCATATTTGTTATTTGAGACGATTGTTATCATCATTCAAGAAATGTAAATAAAATTAAAGAAAAAGCTAATATAAATTAAAACAGGTATATTTTCTTCTGTCTATTAGTGCCATGTAACATGCCAATAATATTAAAAGTAGAAGGTAAAATAAAAGAGAATTTGCATTTTTTTCATGCACTAAATGCTGCCCACTAAGTCCTAATCCAAATACCACCATTACTAATTGTTCAATTATGCACAGATTAAAGCAGAACCCACCCACTCTTTATTCATTTTAGTAATAATACTAATTATCTATTAATATTATAAAAAGATAAAAATCACAATCACTTTACATGCATCAATTATAAAGTATTCACATATAACTTGATGTATACATATATATATACATATGGTATATATATATAAGAGTTAAAGAGAAAGATATAGAAGATATATACATATATATATAGTATATATATATATATATACAGTATATATATATAGATATATGCATATATACATATTATTATATACATATATATACTCAGGGGCGGCTCGTGGCCTAGTTGCAGGTTCAACCACCATTTTATACAACTAGCAGCTAGGTGAAACTAAGTAATTCTTGTTTACTTTCCTTATAATAGATTAAATATTTAATGAAACACATTAGATTAATTATAATAACATCCTGCATGATTATTATTAATGAAATAAAGCTGTCATTGAAGAATGTTGACTAATGTCAAAACCAATGTGATTGTTAAGTGTATACTTAACACATGTCAATTAAATTTGAACGAGAAGAATGTGTGTGAAAATATACTGCGTCAACGTTTTATACCTACAACAGGTGGTTGTATATGAAGAACAACCGCTTGTTTTTAACATTGGACCCTACCCTTAATAACTGAAATTCAAATTTGCCCGTACGAAGCAATTATAAAATTAGCGCTCAACATGTCAAAATTGATCGTCCCACGAAACGATACATTTTGCATAGGTTGCAATTTAGTCAGTTTTACTTTTGAAGCGTTAGCGTGTAGTCTTTGTATAGTTTTTTTTCAGAACTCTTGCCTTTATAATTAAATGAATAATCGTAAAAAAAAAATATTATAATAATAATAGCATTTAAAATAATTATATTTTTTTTTCCCACAAAACAATAGTGTTGCAAAACGCAAAGAATATTAGACATATATATAAACCACACCATTACCATTATTATTATTATTATTATTATTATTATTATTATTATTATTATTATTATTATTATTATTATTATTATTATTATTATTATTATTATTATTATTATTATTATTATTATTTAAGAAAAATACTGATATTTTAATATATTTATTTAGTCTTGGGCAGATCTAATTTTATGTATCGCGATTTTATTTGAGACATTAACAATAAAAAATTTATTCATATATATATATATATATAAGATATATATATATATATATATTATATATATATATATATATAAGAGAGTATATGTATATACATATATAAATATATATCTGAGAGAGAGATATATAAGAGAGAGAGAGAGAGAGAGAGAGAGAGAGTGAGGGAGAGGGAAGAGGAGAAAGAGAGAGGAGAGAGTGCGAGAGAGAGACAACTACCATATATAGAATCTATTATACCAGAGAAGTAAATAAAAATTCAATCTTTCTATCCCAATGTTATAAAGAGTCCTCCAGCCTTCACAACAAGTTCATGTAAGTGCTCCTTCTCCCAAATAAAAGATATAATGTAAAACAGAATCAGTGGCACTGTGAATGTCTATATATATATTTGCACACTGATATCATATCATATAAACCTATCATGGCGAGTAAGTTATTAATTTATACGTTTCGCGCTCAGTACTTGAGTTGAGTGTCACACACAGTTTTTCAGCCTGCAATTATCAGCTCACAGATTGTTTTAGTAGTTTATTTAACCTGGACTAATATTCAACAAAAACATTTAATTTATAAAGATAAATAATTTTGAAAATGGGAAAAAAAATCTCATTAAGACCAATTAAGAAGTGCACAAAATCGAGGTACAGAAATAAAAATTTAATTAAATAGAATAAAAGTGTCGGGTATCACATGTAGGTCCAGATGAGTTCATACTATTTTATTAATTTTAATTATGTTCAAAATATAGATATTATTAAAAAAGTATATACACATACATACATAAATAATAACAAAATAAATAAACAAAATAAAAAAAATAATAAAAAGAAATAAAACCAAGTTATTCAGCAAAAGTATAGTATGGAGAGAGAGAGATATATATACATATATATATACATATTATTATTATTGGAGTATATATATTATATATATATATATATGGATGATATGCATATATATATATATAGTATATGTTACATATATATATATTATTATATATATATATTTGAGTATATATATATATGCATCCCGAAAGCAACATGCATGTAACTAAAAATTATAACAGCTAAAATAAATATTTTTGATTTCAGCAAGCAATTTCATCGATGAAACAAAAAATTATTTTATTCTAATATTAATAACACCTTAAATATAGTATTATCTTAGGTCTGGCAGGCGTACGCTCTCATTAACCTTCCATCCTGCAGTAATACGAGAGCAAGAGTTACCAAATATTGTTTTTTTTATTATTATTATTATGCTCTGGAGAAAATGTTAATTTTTCTTTTTATTCCTTTTTAGGTGGTTCGAGCCGACGGAGGGACAGAGGGGGGGACGAAGTCTCCCCCGTCGTCCCCCGGTAGGCCGAGAAACCCCGACTTTGTCTATTTTTAAGGTTTACCCGTGGGGTATCCTTTAGTTAAAAAAAATTCAACATTTGGCAACTTTTTCGCTCTCTCCGAGCGCTAGACTCCTTCTTACTGAAACGATAATTATCATATAAGTTTTCCAAAATTTTAACAATTTTAAATTTTTCAAAAGCGTTATTTTTTTTTTTTTTTTTTTTAATTTCATCGATAAAAATGTCTCCTGATTAATAAAATGTTATTTATTTTACTGTAGCTGTTATAGTTTTTTAGTTACGCATGTTGCTTCGGGATGCCGACCATATATATATATATATATAGTATATAAGATATATATATAGTTGTTATATATATATATATATATATATATATATATATATATATATATATATATATATATATATATATATATATATATATATATATATATATATATATTTGTTTATAATTTTAGTTTTAAGCTTCACTAATATACTTCCGACTTCATTTTAATCTCCATTTAACACATTTTCCTCAATATGATTTAATTTCTTACCCTTAATTTTCAGTTTTAACTATTAAAAACTTTACACACTCAAACTTAACATATATATATATATATATTATATATACATATATATATATATATATTATTACATATTATTATTATATATTATTATTATATATATATATATATACATATATTATAGTTATTATTATATATATATATATATATATATACATATTATTATGGTATATATATATATATTATATTATTATTATTATATATATTATTATTATATTATATATATATATATATATATATATAGATATATATGTATATATATTTATATATATATATATATATATATATATATATATATATATTATTAGTAAAGGTATTACACGGCAATATATTATGTTATTATTACATATTATTAGATATATATATATATATATATATATATATATCTTTTCATAGATGAATTCAGTTGCCAATTTAATTTTAAAAAACTTTTCTTTGTATTCAGCTGAAGATAAGCTGGAAATTAAAAATTTAGGCCGGTGTACTCCAGCTTTAAATATAGAGCAGATGGTTAAATGTAAGAACAGACAATTCAAACGAGTTTTTAATTTATCTATTTATTTTAAAAACATAAATGGATTTGTGGTTGTGAGGAAAGAAATTCTTTGCATTGTTTTCCATGTTTATTGTTCGGTGGTGAAGACACATGGACCAAAAGAGGTGTAACAGATATAAATCATCCGGCATCTAAGGCAAAATATCATGAAAACACAAAAGTACACATGAAAAATGCTTTAAGCCTCTCACTGTTTGGAAACTTAAACATTGCTAAAGAGCTAGACAGCCAGAAAGGAAATCACACATAAGATAATTGAGGAAGAAAGAAGGTTAATAGATATATCCTTGAATATTATCGTAACTGTATAGTACCTTGTGGGAGCATTGAGCTGGCATTGAGAGGAATAACGAAACTGAAACCCTAACCACCCAGGTGTCTTCAAAGGCTAGTGAACTTCAGCAAGAGAGTTAGATAATCCATTAAGGGTCCATCTAGAAGGCCACTGTTTTCAAGGAACTTCGAAAACAATACAGAATGAACTTCTACAAATTATGTTTGATATATGTTTGTTTGAAGAGATAAGAGAATTATGAAGTTGATTTTCTATCTGTCATTGCAGATGAAACGAGTGATGTTTCCAACATATACTAAATGGTTGTCATCTTTAGATATATTGTTAAAGGAAAAAAACCAACAGAAAGATTCCTTATTTGTACCAGAAAAGCATGATTGCTGAAATGACTTAATATTATCTTTTAAAAGTTGGGTATCAATGACCACAAGGATAAATTAATTTCACAAACTTATGATGGTGCTAACGTTATGAGAGGTTCGTCTGGTGGTGTTCAGGCTAAGTTGAGAGAAATATATCCAAAAGCTGAATATATACATTGTCATGCTCATCAGCTTAACCCATTAGTTCCCACTGTATGATATATCATACGCAAAATAGGGTGGCATTAAAATGGGATTTAAGAATATAAAATGATTTTTTTATTATTATGTGAAGCGAGATTTCAAAAAAAAATGTTTATTCGAAGATTTATGGCAACTTTTTCCTGCTGTATTATATTAGCAACTACATGATGATTTTCCAGTAAAAATCTTCATGACGCAGAAGTCCAGAACCTAGTATTTATATTTCTATATTGATAAGATTAGAACATAAAAAGATAAAAGCTTGCCATTTACAGGCATTTGTTTAAAGAAGTTGAAAACGCACATTCATTAAATCCAAAAACCAGACGAGTTATTTAGTGCATGATATCAGCAGGTATTGGTATGTAATAGAGCGAAGAAGAGCATACATCTGTAGAGTTACCTAACAAAAAATGTTAGCATATATATATATATTATTATATATATAAGACTGTTGTTGTTGTTGTTATATATATATATGTTATTTCTGTTGTTATATTTAAAATATAGTGTTTATTGTATTTCCTTAATTTGCTTAAAGTTTAAGTGAAATAGTTTATATATA
>JABUQX010146000.1:20000-27500 GCA_015478945.1 Trachelipus rathkii
TCTGGGGTTTCGATTCTCTTCAATTTTTTTTTTTTTTTTTAAATCTAGACTTGGGTAGGAATTATTGGGGCTTAAGGAAAGAATCAAGAAGCATCACGCAAAAAGGGGGATTTTTTAAGTTCCGAAAGTAGCAGTAACCTCCAGTGATTAGCAAAACCTGAAAGAACGGAATACGAAGCAACTCCAATGCAGTATCTGATTTTTGAATGATTTTCTCTCTGATCGAAAATAGTTTGAAACATTAGAGTATTAAGGAAAAAGATCTTTGTGAAGGCAAAGAAACTTCTCACCTGACTTGAATTTAAAAATTTCTGTAGTGTGAACTGTGAATGACAACGCTTAGGATTAGAGATACAAAGAATTCATTGCCTACATAAGTTTCCGTGTTCTTCAACAAAAAGATACCATTAATTGTAGTGGATATATATATTATATATATATTGTTAAGATATATATATATATATATATATATATATATATATATATATTATTCATATATATATATATATATATATATATATATATATATATATAAGGTGAAATTACGTTAGGGAATCCTTGTAAAACAATAGCATGCTTGTCTTAGAGTGTATGCAACTCTGTAAGAGACTATTGCAAGTCTTCTGCATATCACTTTGCATAAATGGTGGTCTGCTTCATACTTACATAATGTACATTATTTGAAAGTCAAGTGTTTGGCACCTCTTTTCCTTCTCAAAGGAAAATAGGGCCAAACAAAGCGAGGCTGTGATTGGTGCCTGGGTCCAGATAGGACGCCATCAAATCACCCTCGAGAGTATTGTAGAGAACCTCATAGCGTGAGGATGCCCTACACAAGTTGTTAGATTTAACCAAAGGCCGGCAGGTCTATTTAGAAGGTGAAATTAGTGCACATTCATTAGTTAGTCTGTGTAATTTTAATAGTGCTAACGTTGATATATGCCCATCCATTACTTATCCAATTATTTAATGAAATCATCTTTGTATTGTTATCTAACTATCACACAAACCATTTACGCTGAAGAGATTTCAGCTTAGATATCAGTGCTGACCCCTATAGTGACACGTGCAATATTGCAATTTGCAATATCCCAAAGTGACCCTTAAAACCCCTAATTGGAGTCAGATACGTTAAAAATTGAAAAAAATTAATTTCTCGTTAGTTCAGTGCTTAAATATTGATAGTTAGATAAAGTAAACAAATTATTTGAGTCAAAATTAATACGTGAAGAAAAGTTCTTATTAATCTCCACCAAAAATAAGAAAGAAAGTCGTTATTACTTCGAAAGCGAAAATTCAAATTCAAGCTCTCGATTTAGGCCTAAAACCAACGCCTAACAAGTGACTCAAAGCAGTCAGCAACAACAAACCCATTGAAAATGGTATCAACGAAAAAGCTGACTCTTAGGACGCAAACAAAGAAGTCCACAAAAAGAGGGAAGGACAAAACTCCATCTCCCCAACGATTCTCCCCCTCTCATGATGAGGGAGACCCATCTGCCTCTCTCTCAGAAACCGAGGTAACGACGCCACCATCTTCGCGCCAAAAGGAAAGGACGCGGCGTCATGATGCCGACTCACCATTAAAAACGTATAGTCAACTAACATCAAGTCAGTTACCAACCTTTGACCCCTATGATGTTATAAATTGGCTACCACAGCGATCTTCAAATTAAATCACATAGAAGATACCCACGAACGTGTTCGCTTGTTGGCCCCAATCTTGCCCACAAATTTGGTCTTAAAAATGACGCTTATCGTCAGCTATTACAAAACATCGAAGAAGTTTACCTTCCAGCCTTGAGAAATCGAATCCGCGATGTCTTTAAACAGGGCATGAGACCCGATGAATTGCCCAGTGAATATCTCCATCGAGTCAAGGGGGTATTGGGGAACAAAAGCTTCGATGTGTTGGTAGAACACAACCTAGACCTCTCTTTCTATAGATAGCCCAAAATATCCAAAATGTCCAGGTATCTGATTAGCCAGAAAATGACCCAGAGAAATAACAAGTTTCAGATGGATCTTTTATAAGAATTTGTCTAAAGAAGAAATTACCATCAACCAAACGAAGAACAGACTTGGGGCTCTGTGAATTCTGTGCGTAATAGAACAGACACAAGAGAAACAGACTCCGCCTACCCTCTTCTCGGCGCGCGAAACCAAGAGCGCAAACATGAAACTGAGAGCAGCAGTGAAGGTCAAATCGCCCACCAGATGGCCAACCTCACAAAGATTGTGACCGAGCTCACACACAATTTTCAGCTGTTCCTTAAAAGCCAAGCAGATACAGATGAGAGAGGAAATAGGACACGCGATAAAAGTAGGTCACGCTACTCAGAATCAGATACAAATGGGTACAGCAAAGCATTTAATAACGCTGTCAATCAATTATGTTTTTATCATGCTCGCTATCTCTTCAAAGCCTTTAAATGTGAAAGCAGTGAGTGTCCTATGTATCCATTAATATATAGTAATAACCAGAAAAATGTCCCATCATCGTCGGAAAACTGCTAACAAGGCTGCGAAATTTACCATCAAATAGCAGCCGTGAAAAATCAACTCACAACAGAAAAGTGAGATTTAGTAATACCCTCCAAGTGATAAGTGACCCTATTACAAACAGTGAGGTGCTTAATGAAATAAACTTACTAAATAAAAGTGCTGTAAATAAAAATTATACTTCAAAATTATAACTCTATTAACATTAAAAATTATAGTCAAAATACTACTACTACTACTACTAATACTACTATTACCTAATACTAATAATAATAATAATAATAATAATAATAATAATAATAATAATAATAATAATAATAATAATAATAATAATAATAATAATAATAATAATAATAATAATAATAATATCATCATAATAATAATAATAATAACAATGAAACCAATATTATCACCAAACATATGAACTATACTGATCCAGAAATTGATCAAAATATAGATACAAATACCAGCACTATCCAAACGGAAAATATAAATATCATTAAAAATAACAATAAAAATGAAAAAAATGAACAAAAAAATAAAATCCTTTTCAATGAATCCTATTCAATTCACACAAATGTACAAGGAATGCATGATCCTTCTAGTTTAAAGAACTCTAAAAATTTAAATTTGAAAAGTAGTAGTAGTCCACAAAACAAAAATATATCAATAAATAAATATTATATTAAATAATACTGATGTCAAAGAAAATCTCGAAACAAATGTTTCAAACGATTTTGGTAATGTACAAAATAACCATTTTATTACTACTGTCAATCCATCGCATGTGGGATACGTCTTTTTTAAATCAAATTTATTAAATGGGGGGAGGGGTGTTATAGATAATACAAGGGAGAATGGAAGCAATGAAGCAAATATCCTGTCAGACCCAACTGATTTATGTGCTGATGACGAGCGCTGCTTAAGCAGTAAGATAGTTAGCCGCTGTTGAGGGAGACAAAAGGGTTTGCAAGATTGATAATTTGAACTTGTATATAGTCTATGACACACTTAATAAGATCGATTATTTGTTAGACTGTGGTTCTGTACACAGTATTTTATCTTGCAATGCTAATGACCATCAAAAAGCACCAGTAGGATACCTACTTGCAGCTAACAACTCAAAAATTGCAGTCTATGGTATTAAAAATATTGAAATCGATCTGGGATTGGGACGTAGATATAGGGATACTTTTTATATAGCTAATGTAAGTACCAATATTTTAGGATTAACATTTTTAAAGAATTTTGAGATGGGCATTAATTTTAAAGAAGATTTGTTATTAGATCAAGTTACGAAAAATACCTTAAATTTGAGTAGAAATATGAATTTTAATATTAATGAAGCTCCTACTCTCTCTCTCTCTCTCTCTCTCTCCTCCTCCTCCTGTGCATGTGCCTCGTAGTTCTTTAAATTTTAATGAGTTATTATCAAAATATTCAGTGTTATTCGTAAACCCTTATCTCCCAGAAAACCACCACATAAAATTGAAACAAGAAAAAAAGTGGAATGAAATTTTTGATAAATATAAAAATAAAAATAAGAGAATGAGCACAGCATTAATAGCTGAGGACGGCCAAACAACTACTGACGAAGAAGCCGCTTATATTCCAGAGAGAGTATTAATAGAACTAGCCCACGCTTATCCTTACAAAATAGACATAAAAGGACCCCCCGTTTCCCTTAGGCCAAGGAGGGTCCCCCATAAACTTTATGCTCAAACAAAAGCAGAACTTGACAACCTCGTAGCCACAGGAGTCCTGCGCCGCAGCAACTCTCCCTGGTCTTTTCCCATGAGTGTTCTCCAGAAAAGCGAAAATCGAGTCAGAATAATCTCCGATTTTAGAGAGTTGAACAAAAGAGCTGAGATAGGAATCTATGGACTTCCGCATCTGCAAGATGCGATCTCAAACCTGCAGGGGAGCCGTCTTTTCACCAAACTTGACGTGACGCAGGCCTTCTACTCAGTGCCATTGGACCCAGACTCACAGAAGTACTTTACCATCACTTCAAACGTCGGCTCGTTCACCTACAGGAACCTTCCAATGGGCTATGTGTCCTCCCCCTTTATCTTTCAAGCTTACATTGATACAGTCCTACAAGGCCTACCGAATACTCAGGCCTATATGGATGATATATTGATTCACACAAAGACCGAGGATGAGCACAAAATCCTCCTGGAGAAGGTATTGAAGAGGTTAAGTTATCTGCATATAAGTTTAAATCACAAAATGCCAAATAGCCAAAAAAGAGATTGAATACTTGGGATATATGGTCAATGAAAATGGTATAAGACCTAATCATGAGAAAATTGGGGATAATCTTAGACACCCCGAAGCCCAGGACCATCAAAGAATTAAGATCTTTCAAGTCAGAGTGCTTACCGCAGCAGCGTCCTATTATTTTCTGAAATAATAGTGCCTTAAATTGTTTTTGAAAGGTAAACCTTATTCCAACCGCCGCGTCTGCTGGAATTCAACTGCAGAGAAAGCCTTCGAAAATATTAAAAATGCAGTTGAAAATGCTTCTGTACTTGCTTATCCCGGCACCTCCTCTAATTACAAAATTATCATACATACCACAAGTGTATCTGCAGCTGCTGTTATTTTATCCGCTGATGGCACAGACCACCTTCCGATTGCCTTTTATAGTTCACTCTTATCACCTACCGAAAGAAATTATGATGAATCCAATCGCCTGTTAGTCTGCTTAACAAAAGTTTTCAAGAAGTACGGATATCTCCTCACAAATAAAAATATTGATATAGAAACCAACTGCCGTGAACTCATAAACAAATATAAAAGAGCAAATGACGATAAAAACTTCAATATTCGTGAAATTAGAAGTCTAAATTTATTAACTAGTTACAAAGTTTCTTTCAAATTAATAACAAAAAAGAAAAATCCGCTAGAGGAATATTTGTTAATAAATGATATCAAAAATGTTGAACAAAATAACGAAGAAAGTGGGACTACTGACGAAGCAGAAACATCAAAAATCACATCCTCTCATACGAACACTGTGATTGGTCCTCATTTCAGCAAACTAGCCAATGAGAGCGAAGTTCCCACACTCCACGTGGATTCTTGTTCGAATTTTACAACCACCTACAAATATGAGGAACTTTCTCCAAAACTCAAAGCACATTATCGTAGGGTAATAAAACAAAACCACACCCGTGCTGCGGTCGGCAGTCCAATGAAGGATAAAAAGGTAGACCCTTTAAATAACCAAATTGTAAACAAAAGAAATTCCGGGAATAGTTCTCATGAGAAAAAAGGAACTTTAAAGCCCAAAGGGTTGAGAATGGAAGAGAGAAAAGAAATGAGGAACCGAGGTAAATAAGAGAAAATTTGCCAACTAAGAAGTTAGATGAAATAAATGATATTCTTACTGAGAATACTCGAATAAACTTAATTCAGCGCTATAATGAAACCCATATTGAATTAATAAAACGCTTCAGAAAAGAAGTTGACTACGCTGCAATTAGTAAAGACCAGTTAGAAGATGAATACATTAATTCATTCTAAAAATAAAGAAAAAAGTTCATTAATCATAAAGAAACAACCCTTCTGGTTCAAGAAAAGTGAAATTTCCCTCTATGTTGATACCTCTTTAAACTATGCCAGAATCATTCTCCCAGAACAACATATAGATGATATTATACGGATGACTCACTTCCAGGGACACCTGGGAATTTCTCGCTGTCTCACCGCTCTAAAAATCGACTTCGTATTCAAAAGCATGCATAAGAGAGTTAAGGCACTTGTAAGAAGTTGTCCTCAATGTCAAATAGGGAAGACAGGACGTAGCATAAACCCTATTTACGGGAAATATAAAGAAGTTTCCTACAAGTTTCAAGATTTAAACTGTGATATATTGAAAATGCCTGTTTAGAGGATATAAGTATCAGTTAACTCTCATTGATAGGCAATTCCATTGTGTGGGCCTATCCCCTTAAAGGATACCACCAAAGAAACCACTGTTAAATGATGACCAATCAGCCATCTCCGATGTGTGGAGCGTCCGCAACCTGATCACACAAAGTGGAATTTTTTACATCGCTGACTATCAGTGTAAACCGTTAGACAATAATGCAATGGACCGCTATTATCATTCTTTCAGTAACCCAAAGCGGAAGTAACTCATAAGACAGATTCCAACTAAGTTTAAGAACCTATGTTGGCTGAACCATATGGAGAGCCGTGGTGGTTAGACGTTTTACCATTCGTCTTATTCGCACTCCGGCTCGCCTATCTCAGAATCGGGCATCTGTCCCAGCAAATTGATGTTCGGGCAAGATATAAAATATTCTGATGGCTGATAATCGTCTCTCCCAGAAGACCAAAATCCTAAGCGATAATTATATTGAAAATTGCAGGACTATAGCCAAACCGTTTCCTCCCAGAGAATCCAACTTAAGAAACAGAAGGGGAATGTTCTCAAATTAAAGACAGTGCTTTATTCAACAAAGAGTCTATACAATCGTAAGCTCTCTCCAAGATCCTACGGACCTGTAAAGTTTGAAAGATCACTAAATAATAATGTTTATATTATAAAGGAGACAAAGTGGTAGTAGAAAATCGAAGAAATGTCAAAATTTTCTATAATCTTGTTCCTGACCCTCAAAACCAAAAGAAAACGTGAATAAAAGAAAGAAAAGAAATGAGGAACTGAGGTAAATATCTCTTGAGGAAAATAAGAGATTAAAGACGTTATTATGGTACTTAATACGAGAACCAAAGTGGTTAAAAATGGTATTAAATATACATATTGTAAGTTCTTTCTCCTTCCACAAGTAGTATTTCACCTGTTCTTCCACTTTCCTCCACTTTATATTTCATGTATCCAATCGGGAAAGTATCTCTGTGAAGTCGGAACTAGGGGCCTCACCCCTATTTCCGAAGCAGAGATCCTTTTTGCACTCGAGGGCCACCAGTTCTAAGGTGAAATTACGTTAGGGAATCCTTGTAAAACAATAGCATGCTTGTCTTAGA
>JABUQX010146000.1:32500-42577 GCA_015478945.1 Trachelipus rathkii
GAGAGTAGATGTGTTTCGATATTAGTAACACACTTTGCTGTAACCGTAATAATAAGTAAATATTACGGAAAATCCTACCGGTCGGCAATTTTTTTTTTTTTTTTTTGTGTCCGTTCACGTAGCCGAACGAGGATTCGAACCCATAACTGAGAGGGAATCCGCGTTCTTAAAGCGAGTCGAAAGACTCGCCTTAACCCACTGGCCAAACGTGAACTCATATATAAGAGTATAAGAGTGGATGGAGAGTATATATTTATATATAGAGTATTATATATATATATGAGAAAGTGGCGATATATATTAGGTGGTGCCTATATATAGTATAGTATATATGGTTACATATATTATGTGCGAAAAAAAGTTTCTATTTCATGAAGTGAAAATAATTAAAAATTCCTTCTAATAAATCGGGCTCTGAAAATCCACAAAATTTAAGTTTATTGTGTCTTTGCATAATTGTTTAAACAATAGAAAGACTAAAAGAACCAATTATTTAGATGTTCGTAGATAAACGCACTGGAGTTAGCGCTTACACAGACTAAAATATGAGAGCCACATCTCTGTTCCTGGGCTTTAGCAAACAATTCCTTCTCTAATGTTCTTTAATTAAGTTTTAATATTCCTTAAGTTTTTCTTTGAAACCGAACTTGTAATATTTAATTAGTAGCTATACAGAATAGTTATGAGAACGAACATATTATTGAAGGTAGATATTGTCATGTCTTGGCGAACAAAATTAATTCTTAATGGGAAAGGTTTACTCATAATTGAATATAGAGTATATATATATATATATATATATATATATATATAGAGTATATATATATATATTATATATATATATATATATATATATATATATATATATATATATATATATATATATATATATATATATATATATATATAAAGATATATATACATATATATATATATATATATATATATAAACAATTTCTTTCCAATCATCTCCGATATCGACGATTTTATTGGTCATTCTCTCCAAAGAATTTTTAGAAGCGCCATCCTGCACATTTACCGCATTCTTCGCCCATATCAGATTGCGGGATTTCAATGGTTAAATTATTTGCAAAACATTAATTGGGGCGTCATTTTGGCTGAATATGGGTTTGGGTATATTCCATTCAAGGCTATTTTATATTTATATAATACTTGTTAACGACTAAAAAATAGTCATAATTAAATGAACTAGGAAAAATATTCCTTACGATTATAAAATATTACTTAATTGCGGTTTCTATAATGATTATTCTTCCTATTCATACATTAACCATTAGAAGAAATTACAGCTGAATGCACGATATTACCATTACAACTTCTACGACATTAAGAAGCGACCTATCAAGACTTTTTTTAAAGTAAAAGCAAACTGGAGATTTTGACCAAACAACAAACTCTCGTGATCCGTATAATTCTTTTCACTCTAATCAAACAAAAAAAGATTCACTCTATCATTTGAATTAAAAACCCATCGTTTAAAATAAACTTAAATTATATAAATTTTTTATGTATATTATTTAACCATTGATCATATTTATTTATTTGATGATTGCTTACCATCTCCGAAGAAATGTAAATAAAATTGGAAAGTAGGAGAGTTAAACATAAATCTATGTTTGTATAACAAATTTTTGAATGCACAAACCAGTGAATAACATAACAACAATAAGAGAATTTCAAATATTTACATATAATTAAATGTATACCAAGTATAACTCTAGTTATCACCCATTAATTACAATTGTTCAGCTATAAGTAAGATTAGCAGAACCCACTCACTCTATCTTGAAGTTATTCTTCAATAATATATGAGCAAAAAATTTTGGCCAATCACTTTGAGTATGCATTGTCAATCTGACTATCTCGCAAATTATAATTGATTTAATATATATGAGATATATGCTGTTATTATTGTTGTTATTATATATATATATATATATATTATTACTACATATATATATAGTATATATATATATATATAAAAGTTATATATATATATATTTCATGTGTGTGTGTGTGTGTGACTGCACTGGGAAAAATAAATCTGTGGCAGTTTCCTAAATTCTAAATTAAAAGAAGAATGATTGTGTTATTACATGCATTAAAAGATTGGTATTATAATGTTTAGATAATTGCATTTTAAAAGATCAATTAACGAAGTTTATTATACTTCTGCATATCATCACATTATATATATATATATACATATATATATATATATATATATATATAGTGCAGAGGGTGATTAGTTGTTATTATATATATATATATATATATATATATATATATATATATGAAAGAAAATAAGCTCAATTAAGTAGTTAAAATTTATGTCCATATAAGTAAAGTAAATAATATTGTGAATTATGTTTGATAACTGTTATATGAAATACTTTCACTATGAAATGAGATATAAAAGAAGACTCAAAACTAAAGACGGGAAATTCTATGAAAAGTATAAATATTGACTTTATATGATATGTGCAATAAGGAGAATATTTTATTAGTTTGGATTTATTAATTATTATCTAAGACAAAAGAATAGATCATCATCATATTTAAAATGGGATACACTTTCATTATATATATTGTTAAAAATCCCATTTGGCAAAAGAATAGGTATATATATATATATATATATATATATATATATATATATATATATATATATATATATATATATATATAGTATATATACATATTATATTATATATATATAGTTTCAGTTTCATCCTTTTAGCTGTAAAAATTGAGATAAATGATTGCTTTATTACATGCTTCTAAAAAGTTTAGTATTTTGTAAATCCATTTTTTTCTTCTTCTGCTTATATTGTTTAGAGTAGAACACATATCTGTTTTTATAAGTTTAGATTCACAGCAGCAGGTCCACTAAGTGTTTCACTTTTAATTGCTATTCAGCTTTGGCTTCTTCGATTTTTTTTTTTTTTAAATCTAAATTTCAAAGATTTTGGTGGGGGGTTAGATGAGGAAGAAAAATCGGGGGATAAAGGAGGATTTTTAAATATAAGATATTTATTCTTTAAACTATAAAACTTGAGTTGAGTTAATATGAAAAGAAAAACTCAAAGAGATCTCGATTCAGCATAAGACGTTTTCTCCGATCGAAAGGCTTTGGAGAAATATTTGTTAATAAGGAAAGACTTTGTGAAGACAAAGAAATTTCTCATCTGACTTGAATTTTTAAAAGGCCTTCGTAAAAATTTAACAACGTTTATTTTGAAGGCATAAAGAAAGAGTTTCAGCCATGTTTTCGTGTTCCTCAACAAAGGATACACACCTACACACCGTATAAGATATATATATATATTATATATAGCAGAGTATATATATATATATATATATATATATATATATATATATACAGGTAGCATGTTATATATATATATATATATATATATATATATATATTAGTTGTTACTGTATATATATATATATATATATATATATATATATATATAAAGATATTATATATATATATATATACATATATATATTATATTATATTATATATATATATATATATATATATATTATATATATTATCAAAAATAATTTAATCAAATCCTGCACTCGTGCTACTCGTGATCAGCACGAGTTAACATTATAGAAACTATCTATTTTATAAATTTTATAATGTTATTTGATAAAATCCTTTCTTTATTTTACAGTTTATTAAGTGTTATTAAATATATAAAAGATTATGACAAATTAAAACGAAAAATATATGTATAACCCCTATTAAATAACGCTTTTAACCCATTAAAAATGGAGGCATCTCTGCTCAAAGAGAAGAGCGGGGAACGTCGGACGGTGTCCGAATTCTGAATTTGCAGTACAAAATTTGTTTATAAATAGTGTTTATAATAATATGTTTAAATACTATACATTATAAATATATACTTTTATAACAAATATTATTTAATAAAATAAATAAATTAATTTAAAAAATTCTAAAATACTTAACAATAATGGAAGTTAAATTATTATAGTTATTATAATTATTATAAAATATATAATATTATCACAACTATGAACAACCAAAGGTTTGCTTAATATGAAAACTTTTAGCAGGAATATTCGATATATATATATATATATATATATATATATATATATATATATATATATATATATACATATATATATATTACATATAGTATATATATATTTAGCATATAGTATATATATACATATATATAGAGTTATATATATATATATTATTATTATATTATTATATATATGTTATATATATGTATATATATATATATATATAGAGAGAGAGAGATGAGAGAGAGAGAGAGGGAGAGCAATGAGTATAAAAGTTACTTTGAATGCCACTGAACTGTCATCATCATTTCCGCTCATTACTTGTAAGATGGTGATGGTGGCTGATAAGCCTTTAACTCATATCCACGATTCATAGAGGAAGAGTTCTTTCTAACAAAATTGACTCCTAAGAAAATTATATATATATATATATATATATATATATAAAGAAGTATATATATATATTATATATATATATATTATATTATTATATATATATATATTATATATTATATATATATATACATATTATATATATACATATATATATATATTATTATATATTAGTATAGTATATATGTTGTATATATATATATATATATATATATATATATATTATATACATATATATATATATACATATTATATATATATTTATATATATATATTATTATTATTATTATATATATATATATATATATATATATATATATATATATATATATATATATATAATATATATATATATATATATATATATATATATAGATATATATATATATACATATTATTATATATATAGTGTATATATATTATTACATATATACATATGTAGTAATGTATTTACAAGAGGAGGGGCTGAAGCTCTTTATTTATCCTTTGACGATCATAATCTCCTTGTCATACTCTTTCAAAAGCTATTAACATCAAGTAGCAACAAACAAATTTATCAAATGTTTCAAAGTCAGTAGATTAATTATTTAAAGAAAATAGGGCCTAAATGAGGCAACAAATGAAACGTCTAGAAGTCATTTCGAATAATAATAATAATACTAAGAAGAATAAAAATAATAATATAATAATATAATAATAATGAAAAAAAAGAACTAATTTTATTTAAAATATTGTATTTTGGGTTTATAATAAGAACTTATAGCCTCTATAGACTAATGATTAGCATTCTAGAGTATCATAAATATACTCTGCTTCAAGAAAGAAAAGTTTCACCTGAAATGAAAAATAGTTTTAGTAGTTATGCTTATAATATATAACCCTACAATAACTTAGAAAAAGTGTTAAGTTGGTGACCTTCCTGGATGCATTATTTATCTGAGGAATTTATACAGCAAAAATGCTAAGAAAAATTGAACAACTCGTGTTGTATAGTAACATCAGGGCGTAGCAGTCAACTCTCCGTTATTCCAAAGTTATTCTACTCTTGTGGTTTCTCCATTACGATAATGTAAGGAGGTTACCACAATTCATCTTATACTCTCAATTATTTCATAGGATAGTGATTTTATTTTTTATCATAGATATACAGACCCACATGCACAATTAGGTTAGCAACTTGCGAAGGTTTGGTGCGTGGTGCAGTGCAGTGCAGCAGGCCAACAATTTCATCTATGTAATATTTACTTATCATTCTTTTTCTTGCATTATTTATTTTAACTGTAATTGATAGATCAGGACCAATGTGGCACCAAACCTTTTCTTTTATTCAAACCAATTAACTATTTATGTGCATACATACTGTAATTTTTACAACTTAAGGTCGGTTTCGACCTTTTGTAATTTAAAAGATATAAAAAGTTACATAATAAATTTATACCATTTGTTTTTATCCTTATCTTTATTAATGACTTAATTTAATTTAATTTGATTTTGCCACGTTTTGATACATTTCGACCTTTTAGCGTCGTTATTTTCATTTAATTTTAATTTTTTTATTGTTATAATAGTTATATTTTTCATGGTAAACTTAATTTATTTTTAATTTTCTCTAGATTTTAATATTTTTCTGAGGAAGGGCGAAATATCTCAAACATCGTTTTATAACAATGAATAAATAATGCTTTCACCACTTCGTCTTCTTATTCATTATTAAAAAAATTACATTATGGGAAAGAATCGACATAATGAGCGGAAGGACGTGTATCAGCGCTTTTCGTAGATTTCTCTGTACCACAGTTCTGATATATATATATATATATATATATATATATATAACTTGTATAATATAATATAACCAATATATATATATATATATATATTTAATATATATATATATATATATATATATATATATATATATTATATATATATATATATATATATATATATATATATATATATATATATATATATATATATATATATACTATATATATATATATATATATATATATATACTATATATATATATATATATAAATAATGTTTATCTTACAACTATTAGGAGAAAAAAATCATAACCAAAAATACAAAGAGGCAGAATAGATTTCTTCTTTGAAACATCAATGCGAAGACATCACACGAAAAAGAAAAATAAAAAATAAAAGATTTTCTTATTTGGAATGGGAATTTGGAATCAGATTTGAAGACCTTCTCCCCACCCCCATTTCCTTTCTACCAGACAGACAAATTTCAATATCTCAATCAGTAATCTGTGTGTTCGCTGCCAGGTCTAAATTACATTCTATATTAGTTTTCTACGATAATATATATATATATATATATATGTATGTAGAAAAATAAATTAGATTTGCATACATGCAACTATATATATAACTCTTCTTCTATATATATATATATATATATATATATATATATATATATATATATATATATAGTGGTGAGTTACCAAAATTTTAGCAACGGTTCATAGTCATAAGATTTAGCTAATTGTTCTCTTCCTGCTTAATTAAACAGAAAAAGAGCCAACAGTAACTCGGTGCTTTCCCAAAAAGTTTAACAATAGCCGATTTGGCGAAGTGGCTTCCTAACGTCTTCTAACACGTCTTAAGCTTGGTTGGTGGAAATGACAGTTGTATGGTCCCTTCCAGAAAGTATCACAATATAAATTCAGAAGAATATTAAGAAGAGTTAAAATTAAAATTTGTATTTATAAGAATATGTTATAATTGGATGGAAAATTTTGTGGAGTTGATAAATGAGAGAACCGAGTTTCTGAGTCATTGAAGATAAACATGTAAAAATTAGAAATAAGAGAAAGATCAAAGGTCAGTTGCTAAAATGTTATCAGTCAACATAGATTATTTAAAGTTAAGTGGGAAATCTTTCAAAATGAAAGGAATAAGGGAAAAGTGGAATAGGAAGCATAAGTTTTGATAGGTGATGAAATAACAGAGGCCTTTAATGAAAAGAAGGAAAAAAAGAGCCCGAGGATAGGAGTCATGGAGCAAAATGTTATAATAACAATATTATTGATAGATTTAAAGAGAAAGGGTTTTCAGTCTGCAATAGTTGCTAAAAAATGACCTGGAATTAAATCAGATAAAAATAAAAAAAAAGAAAACAGAGAGAGAAATTTAGAAATTCAGAGTTTTATACAAGACTTTTTGTCAAAAATTCTTTACGTCCAGCGCCAAGACCAGAGACTGACCAGCACATTACGAGGCGTCAATTCCCCAGTTATAAGGGGTAGAGGGATATGTTCTTTTGGGAGGACACGCCTACCTCTCTTGAATTCTCCAAGACTGCGTTTGTTGATGTTATGTAAACGAGTGCGTGGTTGGTGGTGTTGTGCATTGTGGTTTTGTGAAGAAAGAGAAACAGAATGCTTACTGGACAAACCTATAGAATATTGTTTAGATAAAAACGAATAGAAAAGTTCGTCAAGTATTTGGAAGATATTTCAGATTTGTTTTTAGCTCACAGCATATGTAGAACTAACGTTGCAGGAAAGTTCATTTATTTGTTCTGGATGGCGTCTACATCCTTCCTATATATTATATATATATATATATATATATATATATATATATATATATATATATATATATATATATATATATATATATATATATATATATATATATATATATATATATCGAAATTTCACCACATTACCTCAATCCTGAAGTCGAGGAAGTAACGTCAAATCTAGATTGGAGAAATTGGTCAGAGAATTGAATTTGTATGGTTCTGATCAAGTGGATGAAAGTGCAAGGAATATGTAGGACCGATAGCAGGCCCTGCTTCGGCACAACGCGGATGGAGTACGCATTTCACCGCAGGCGTCGGTTCGCATCTTTGCGCTGTCACTTCAATGCGAGAAGCAGGAGAAGAGTGATGTTGTACGTGAAAATTGACTGCTCAGTTGTATGTGCTTTGGCAATGTTGGTAGTGATGTGTGGGTTTCGATATTAGTGTAACACACTTTTGCCGTAAATTGTAATAAGTAAATATTACGGAAAATCTCTTATTTATCGGAAATTTTTTTTTTTTTTTTTTTTTTGTCCGTTCAGTAGCCGAACAAGGATTCAAATCATAACTGAGAGGGAATCCACGTTCTGAAGCGAGTTGAAGACTCATACTTAATCACTGGCCAAAAATTGAACACATATATATTTTTATATATATATATATAGCATATATATATACTATATATAACATATCATCTCATAATAACATACATATATCCTCCTCCTCTTTTATATATATATATATATAACCTGTGTGCATATATATACTTAGATACAAATGAGTTTAGAAATACATTCAGAATATATATAATGGTAGAGGTGAAAAAATCATTCGCTCAAAAGTAACAACAAGAAGCGCATTTAAAACAAATTACTGGGATTAGCGGAAAATCCACAAAATTAAAAAAATCACTTTGTATCATTACGAATAATGAAAAAAGTAAGAAGAAGTAAAAGAACATGTTTAGATGTTCAGATAAATCACTGGGATTAGCGTTTTTTACATTATGGTTTTAAAATGACGGAGAGCTACACCCTTGTCTTGGCTTTGCAAACAATTCATTCTAATACTTTTTAATTAAGTTTTGATACTTTTTAAGTCTTTCTTGAAACCGAACTTGTATAATAATAAAAATAATAGTATACTAAAAGCTAAAGAAGACCCTTATATTATTGATGGCAGCTTTATTACATAGCCAACAAAATTAATTTAATGTGTAAACATTACAAAACTTTGAATATATATATATATATATATATATATATATATATATATATATATATATATATATATATATATATATATATATATTACTATCTCTTTCCATATCTATATAATATATATATATATATATATATCTTTCTCTTCATTTCTTTGCCAAATCATCTCTCCGATATCGAGCTGTATATAAAATTTCCTTCCAATCGATGATTTTATCAGTCAATTCTCTCAAAAAAAATTCATAAAAAATCTTTGTTTGTTTTCTGGTCGCTTAAATAATCTTAACTGCAGTGAATAGAGTAATGGTAAGTTATTAGCAAACTTTTATATTATTGTGTTCGTTTCGCGGAATGTTGCCATATTTGAAACGAGGCTATTTTATATTTATATAATTATTTCATTAACGGCTAAAAAAAAGGTCATAATTAAATGAATTCAGGGAAAAAATAATATTTCTTGGTTTGATTATAAAATGTTACTTAATTGCGGTTTCTATTAATGATTATCCTTGCTATTCATACATTAATTATTATGTAATAAACTACATTGTGCTGAATCTACAATTATCCTACCACAACTTCTACGACAATAACTTTCAACCCATGAAGCCTTTCATTATAGTAAAAAGCAAACTGGTATTTGGACTAAACAATCAAACTCTTGTAATCTGTATCATTTCTTTCATTCTAATCAAACATAAGAAGATTCACTTTATCCTTTGAAATAAAAACCATAGTGGAAAATAACTTAAAAGTATATAAATTTTTTATGTATCTTACAAACGATTGATCATATTTATTTATTTGATGATTGCTTTAT
>JABUQX010146001.1:0-16396 GCA_015478945.1 Trachelipus rathkii
TAAATAAATTCTAAAAATCAAGTGTACTTTCGAGCCTGCTATCGCCCATTGTCTTAGTATTCGTCCCTTCTCTCCAATATTGTTTTATCATCGGTTATTGTGTCGTGATTCCACGACAATATATATATATATATATATATATATATATATATATATATATATATATATATATATATATATATATATATATATATACTGCCTGCTGCTATATATAACAACTGCTCTTAACTGCTGCTCCCATGCTATATATACTATATATATATACTATATTCCTCATATATATTGTGGCGTCTGGTGGAAGGGGGCTACGACCACCACCGATGAGTCCAAAGCAAACGCCAATTCATCGCGACAACGCTCAATCTCTTCAACATCATCTAGTCTTCAGCTAATGAAGATTGGTTCTTCAACAGCGACCATAACTCCTTCATATTGGTGACCACCAGGTGATAGTGCCACTGGGTGGCACAACGAACACCAACCAGCATTCCATCTTCCTATAAAGTTGTTCTGGACATTTCGTTAACAGAGTTTGTTTGCAATCGTTCAACGCCGGCATTACCATCAATTAAGTATCTTCTGCTGGGCACTGCTCTGTTCGGTCATCCTGTAACGCGCCTAGCCGCAGTAGCTACCGCCTGGGTTTCAGACCAACCACACGTAAAAGAGTACATGGTCGAAACGCTTCTCAGTGGCTTTAATGTGTACACACCTGGCTCTCATCTGACAGCTGACCAACGTCCTTCCAGGTGCGCAGAGCGGGGTTGTGCTCGCAGCATTGTCACTGGGAGTTCTGTGGCGTCTGGTGGAAGGGCACACGACCACACTGGCAGGTCAAAGCAGCCCCTGGATAGCTTTAATTCATGCTGACAAGTAACTCCCATCTCTTCAACATCAGTAATTCTTCCCCACAGCTAATGAGAGATTGGTTCTTCATGTGACCACCTTACTATTATAATATAATATATACTGCTATATATATATATATATATATATATATATATATATATATATAATATATATATATATATATATAACAACATATACTAATAACATATATATATAATGCTAGCATATATATATATATATATAATAATAATATATATATATATATATATATTTTATATACTCTTTCTCTCTATATAGCAACAACATATATATATCTGCTATAACAACATATATATATATAATATATATATATATATATATAGCATATATACTATATATATATATATATATATATATATATATAACCTCTTCAGTTATATATATATACACAAATGCTAATTACCAAAGTAACGCTTATATATATATATATATAGCACCAGCTATATATATATATATATATACATATACGCCAGCAGCGCCCGCTGCTATATGCTGTAACGTAACTGCTGCTGCTGCTGCTGCTATACTTCTTTATATATATATATTGAGGATGTAGGTCCTCATTAAAAGGAAGGAATTTGAAATGAAATACCTCGGAACTGCTTTCAGTACAAACCTTAGGCTAAATCGTATGAATCGTGTGTTACAATACAAAACAGATGTAAAAGCAGTTCACACGATACGACGAATAAGGCACAGTAAAATGATGTAAAATTTGAAGTACATTATTTCGTTGGCAAACCAATAATTGTAAAATAACTGGAGTAGCAATTACATGATTATCAAAACAAAAATGGCGATGACGAGAGAATTGAAATGGTGCGGTAACAGAGAAGGTGAGCGATCGCGACGCCACTAAAACAGCAGCGGGAAGAAGCAAAAAGAAAGAGAGAGAGGAATGTTCATCCTCATTAAAAGGAAGGAATTTGAAATGAAATACCTCGGAACTGCTTTCAGTACAAACCTTAGGCTAAATCGTATGAATCGTGTGTTACAATACAAAAACAGATGTAAAAACCAGTTCACACGATACGACGAATAAGGCACAGTAAAATGATGTAAAATTTGAAGTACATTATTTCGTTGGCAAACCAATAATTGTAAAATAACTGGAGTAGCAATTACATGATTATCAAAACAAAAATGGCGATGACAAGAGAATTGAAATGGTGCGGTAACAGAGAAGGTGAGCGATCGCGACGCCACTAAAACAGCAGCGGGAAGAAGCAAAAAAAAAAGAGAGAGAGAGGAAGGCTACAGTACCCCCCCCTTCCGTAGCAGGAATTTGAAATGAAATACCTCGGAACTGCTTTCAGTACAAACCTTAGGCTAAATCGTATGAATCGTGTGTTACAATACAAAACAGATGTAAAAACCAGTTCACACGATACGACGAATAAGGCACAGTAAAATGATGTAAAATTTGAAGTACATTATTTCGTTGGCAAACCAATAATTGTAAAATAACTGGAGTAGCAATTACATGATTATCAAAACAAAAATGGCGATGACGAGAGAATTGAAATGGTGCGGTAACAGAGAAGGTGAGCGATCGCGACGCCACTAAAACAGCAGCGGGAAGAAGCAAAAAAAAAAAAAAAAAAAAAAAAAGAGAGAGAGAGAGAGAGAGAGAGGAAGGCTACAGTACCCCCCTTCCGTAGCAGGGCGTCACGGAATGAAAGGGGAAAGGTTGTGAAATCGTTGGAAGACACGGAATGGGCCGTCGTGCCTGCAGATGATGTGCCAGACGGGTCTGGTGAAGGAACTGATTGAGACGGTTGAGATGTATGTGGATGAAGCGGACTGACGAGCCGAAGCGAGTGAGTTGGCCGGAGCCGATGGCGGAGCGAGGAATGCTGCGGAAGCATATGCAGTAGAGGTTGTTGAAGCGTTTGACAGGATGCTGAGGAGCTTTGTGAGGGCCGGAGCCGTGAGCAGAGCGTGAGCCGGAGCTATGAGTTGAGCGAGAGCCGGAGCTGAGGATGAGGTGTAGCCGGAGCTAGAGGTGAATCTAACCTAAAAAGACTTAAAATTAAAAAAGGTACTTAATACTATCTAAAAAAGAGAAGGCGACACACGGTCAGAGACCTTTTTAAACTACAAAATATAACCCGTTTATGGGGTCGTAAACACTAATAAATGTAGCCGCTTTTACGGGCTAATGTAATGGTAAAAAAATAAATCTGGGAATGGCCCAGATAATAGTGTAAAATAATGTTATAATTTCAAAAAGTATCCGAAAAATTGCGTCCGGAGGAGCTCGAGGAGGCTGAAGCGTCCTGGTGGGGTTCGTGAAGGCAGCACAGTTGACAAAGTTTGACATCTGACGACCAGAAGGCAGCGGATTCAATTCCAAAAGGGTCACCACAATGAGGATATAGGTCCTCATTAAAAGGAAGGAATTTGAAATGAAATACCTCGGAACTGCTTTCAGTACAAACCTTAGGCTAAATCGTATGAATCGTGTGTTACAATACAAAAACAGATGTAAAAACCAGTTCACACGATACGACGAATAAGGCACAGTAAAATGATGTAAAACTTGAAGTACATTTGTTCGTTGGCAAACCAATAATTGGAGCAGCAATTACATGATTATCAAAACAAAAATGGCGATGACGAGAGAATTGAAATGGTGCGGTAACAGAGAAGGTGAGCGATCGCGACGCCACTAAAACAGCAGCGGGAAGAAGCAAAAAAAAAAGAGAGAGAGAGAGAGAGAGAGAGAGAGAGAGAGAGAGAGAGAGAGGAAGGCTACCAACTCTCTTACTGTACCTATTCTATATGTATATATATATATATATATATATATATATATATATATATATATATATATATATATATATATATATATATATATATCCATATATATATATATATATATATATATATACTATATATATATATATATAAGCCTCTTGTCACTCCTATGGTCATCAATGATGTGTTGAAGCTGGGTTTGCAAGAAAATATCAGACTCCAGAAGAACAATTATAGTTTTCAGAATAGTCAAACAAGAATAGGACCAGAGTTATAGTAGTCCGAAGCACAGACCTCACATTCCTAAAAAATAATACAATATTTTTTAGAGTGTGAGCTATATACTAATAAATATACAAAAGTAAGAAAAATTAATGATAGCGGACAATAAATAAATAAAAAAATATACGTTAATAAAGCCTAGGCTAGTGAAGTCTAGGTAGGTTTCAGTTTATATTTGCAGAAAATTTTACCGTAGGTCTGTTTCTAAAAACGGCATTTGAAAATATAAAGACCTAGTTTATGTCTAATCTAGGTCTTTCTAACAAAATTAGGCTAGCTATAAATGGTATAATATATAATTGATTAATTTTCACTAGAAACAAACACTACGATGCCCAAAGCTACGGGGCCTACACAATTTTCACACTGTCAACGGAATATATAATATTTACTATAATTAATATATCATATTTTTGGCTTATTACACTCACCACAAAAAACAGGGCAAAAAGTTCTTGATAAAAATATAATAATAAAGCCTTGATCATAAAATAATTAATAAATTAAGACGAAAATCAGCGTGCTTAGAAAAGCCTCTTCTCGCAGCGAAAACGGTTGATTTTACAACGAATCACAGGTTACGTACATGATGCCACAGTCTATGATTTATAGTAACAAAAATAAAATAAATTGAACACAAAATTTTCGACTGCGCATTATTATGTGGCCAAATTATGTGCTATATACCCCCTTGCAGTGCCAAAGGCACGATAACCTAATCGAGGTAGCACGCCGGCCATCGAATATACCTACCTCTGCTCGATGAGTGAAGTAGGAGCTTGGGATATCGGTCTGGACAGAGTTCCCAGTTTGAGGCAGACAATGCATCAATTTGAGTCGGAACGTAATATGCTTGTGTCGTAGGAGAGAGAGCCCAGGGTGGAGCTGGAGGTGAAGAATCCTGAGCAGGAGTGGAGGGGAGGCAAAGAGTGACGATGACCATGCGGGTGGAGTCTGAGCCAGTCGTATTGGTGCTGTTGGCTGCGGAAAGGAGGGGGAGGATGATAAGGAAGAAGGATCAGGAAGAGAGAGGAGGAGAAGGAGGAGGAAGAGATGCAGGAGGAGAGATAGGAACGTTAAAAGAACGAGGTGAAGGGGGAGAAATTGAAACAAAAGGTAAAGCGTCAGGGTCGAGAACAGGAAGAGGATTCGCCTCGAAGAAAGCGCAGGCTTAAGACGGTCAATTGAAGCGACTTCTGTGCGTGTGGGACGTTGAATCGTAAAGAATTTTCTCCTTTCTAAGTATCACTGGAAAAGGTCCGTCGAACTTAGGTTGGAGAGCGGTTGCGGTTGGAGTCATGTCGAACAAAGACCTACGTGCTGGAGGAAGAAAGATCCTTAGGGATATAGGAATGCATCTTATGTGGACGAGAAGGAGTTGGTCCCCACGACGAAGTAGGCGCCTCAAGCGGGTAAGATAAGCAAGCGGGTCGGCTGTAGAAGGAGGAGAGGACTGTGAAAAGAAGTCACCGGGAAGACGAAGAGGAGAACCATACACTAATTCAGCAGCCGAACAGTGCAGATCCTCTTTAACTGCGGAGCGAATGCCAAGCATTACAAAAGGGAGAGCGTCAGTCCAATTTTCCGGATTGGGCTGAGCTAGAAGAGAAGCCTTTAGCTGACGGTGGAAACGTTCAACAATGCCGTTCCCTTGTGGGTGAAAAGAAGTCGTGTGAATCTTCTCTGGACCAAGAAGATTAGAAGATTCATCAAATCTCTCCATAAGAAGGTTGCGAAAGGTCTACCTTGGTCCGTTGTGACAGAAAGCGGCACATTAAAGCGCGAAATCCAGTGGGCCAAGAAAGCTTTAGCTATGGATTCCGCGTTGGCGAGAGAGAGGGATAGCTTCGGTCCATCGTGTGAACCGATCTATGCACGTAAGAATGTATTTCTTACCGCGGGAGGGAGGCAGAGGTCCAACGATGTCGATGTGGACACGTTCAAATCGAGCACCAGGGGGTAAGAAAGTGCCTAGCGGGGACTTGGTGTGACGGTGGACCTTAGAACGCTGGCAGGGAAGACAAGTCCGACACCAAGTTGCTACGTCGGCATTGACGTCAGGTCACACAAAACGAGCTGTCACCAGTTTGCGTGAAGCCTCAATGCCAGGGTGGGAAAGCGAGTGAAGATTGAGGAAGACAGCCTTACGGAATCATGTAGGTACGAATGCACGGGAGAGGACAACTGAACACGTCTACACAGAAGTCTCTTCTCTATCAGAGGGAGTCTTTTATATATATATATATATATATATATATATATATATATATATATATATATATATTTATTGTGTCTAAGAATATATATATATATATATATATAAATCTTTGCTGAGAAATGTTTATTTATATAGATAAATATATATATATATATATATATATATATATATATATATATAGGGCCTTTTTAATTGGCTCCGCAGTCGATATTTTTTTTGATATTTTTATCGAGTTTTTTTTTGTTTTTTTTTATATTGATTTTTAAAATAATTAATTTAATTTATTTTTATTTTTTTTTCTTATATTCGAACAAAAAGTCTAAATTAATTTTACAGTATTTTTTATTAAAAGAAAAATGAATAGTTTTTAAATGTAATATTTAAATTTTATTATTTTAAGATTAATATTAATTATTTAATAATAATAAACTAGCTAGCAGTCGTCTGTCTCACGACATATGACACCAAAAACCCATTGAATTGGGTAACACTGTTCTTTATTAAATTTCCTACGAGAAAATGAAGATTCGTCAATTTCAAGGGTCAAATTTTTTCCTCCAATCAGCTTCTGATCATTAATTACTGCGAATTCACAAACCTCCCGCATATAACTTTTCTAATCAGTGATAGCTTCAGGATGCATGTTATGACGTATTACTTTGTCCTGAGCACTACATATACCCCCTGCAGTGCCAAAGGCACGATAAACTAATCCAAGTAGCGCGCTGGCCATCGTATATGCCTACCACCGCTCGTTAGTCTGGTAGGAGCCGTTGATGGATTCTGGACAGGATTCCCAGCCTGGGAACGTGTCATCGGGCGAGTTGTTAGTATTTCAAGTAAGAGTAGCCAGAGACGGAGCTAGAGTCGGAGCAGAAGAATCCTGAACCGGAGTGGAGGTAGGAAGCAAAATTGACGATGACCGTGTAGGTGGAGTCTGAGGCGGTCGTATTGGGGCTGTTGTCTGAGAAGAAGCAGGTGGAGGAGGAAAAGGAAGAGGATCAGGAGGAGGAGGAGGAAGAGGATAAGGGGAGGATGGGGGAAGGGGAAGAAGGTGGAGGGGGAGAAGGAGGAGGATGGGGAGAAGGTGAAAGAGATGTAGGAGGAGAAACAGGAATGTTAAAAGAAGGAGCCGAAGAAGTAGAAATTGGAACAAAAGGCAAAGAATCAGGATCAAGAACAGGAAGCGGGCTGGCCTCAAAGAAAGCAGGCTTAAGACGGTTTATTGAAACGACTTCCATGCGTGTGGGACGTTGGATCATAAAGAATTTTTCCTCCCCAAGTACCACCGGAAAAGGTCCATTATATTTAGATTGAAGAGCGGTGCGATGAGAGTCATGTCGAACGAAAACATGAGTGCAGGAAGAGAGATCCTTTGGTATGTAGGAATGCACCTTATGTGGTAGAGTAGTCGGTCTCAACGACGAAGCACAGCGCCTCAAGCAGGTAGAATGGGAGAAAGCAGATTCTAACATTAGAAGGAGGAAGAAGACTGAGAAAAGAAATCACCAGGAATACGAAGAGGAGAATATACACTAATTCAACAACAGAACAGTGCAATCCCTATTTAGCAGCAGATCGATTGCCAAGCATAACAAGAGGCAGAGCATCCGTCAAATGCCCTGGATTGGGCTAAGCTATAAGGGAAGCTTTAAGTTGCCTGCGAAACCTTTCAACCATACCTTGGGCCTGTGGATGAAACGCAGTAGAATGAATCTTCTCCGAACTAAGGAGACGCATTAAATCTCTCCATAAGAAGGATTCAAAAGGTCGACCTTGATCTGTAGTGACAGAGAGAGGAACACCGAAGCGAGAAACCCAATGGGCTAAGAAGGCGTTAATGGATTCCGCGTTGGCAATTGAGAGAGGGATAGCCTCCGTCCAGCGTGTAAAACGGTCGATACACGTAAGAATGTACCTTTTCCCACGAGAAGAAGGAAGAGGGCCCACGATGTCGATGTGAAAACGCTCAAAACGAGAGCTAGGAGGTAAGAAGGTGCCTAGAGGAGCCTTGGTGTGACGTTGCACCTTAGAACGTTGATAGGGAAGGCAAGTACGACACCATTTCGCGACATCCTCATTGACATCCGGCCACACAAAACGTGCTGTTACTAGTTTGCGTGACGCTTCAATGCCAGGATGAGAAAGCGAGTGCAAATTGAGAAAAACAGCCTTACGAAATGATGCAGGTACAAAAGGTCGAGGAGAGCCCTGAGACCCATCACACAGAAGACTTCTCTATACCAGGGAGTTGGAGTCATTCCAGCTTGAGAAGAGTCTTGTGGAAGTGCAGGATCATCTGGCAGCAGCTTGACGTTGCCATATCACCATAGTCGATGGTTGGTAAGGTTGAATCAGTCGAAATTTCAATACGGAAGGCGTCAGCGGTAAAGTTGTCCACTCCCGAAACGTGTCGCACATCAGTAGTGAACTGGAAAACGTATTTGAGGTGGCGAGCTTCCCTAGGAGAATGCCGTTCGCGTCTGGAAACCATAGCGAAGGTAAGTGGTTTGTGATCAGTGAGGATATGGAACTCACGACACTCCTGGAAGTAGCGAAAGTGATGAACGGTGAGATACATCGCAAGTAGCTCCCTACCGAAAGCACTGTAACGTGTTTCAGGAGGTTGCAACTTGCGAGAGAAAAAAAGTAAGAGGACACCACACTCCGTTCAGGTGCTGCTGTAAGACGCCACCAACAGCAAAATCAGAGGCGTCTACCTGAACTCTGGTCGTACCCGAGTCCTGTGGGTAGACAAGAAGAGTAGCGGAAGCAAGGGCTTCTCTGGAAGTATCAAAAGCAGCTTGAGCCTCATCAGACCAGTCTACTTTTGTGGAACTGCCTCGGTGTTTCGGGCGAATTAAATCAGTGAGAGGCCGAAGAATTTCAGCACTGGACTTTAGAAAATAATGATAGAAATTCAGCATGCTGAGGTACTGACGAAGCTGCTTCTGATTCGCAGGCCTAGGGAAGGTACGAATCATCTCCACACGCTCTGCTAGAGAACATATGCCGTCTGCGGAAACTGTGTGTCCAAGAATATGCTGAACTGGATAGCGATCGGGGATCGTGCAGGTGTTTTGAGCACTAAAATCCCCCACCGGCCTCCAATCTGACAACCTTTTTGGCACCATGTGGAGGGGGGAAGACCAAGAACTCTTAGAAGGGCGGACAATCTCAAGCTCGAGCATGTGTTCAAACTCCGCCTTGGCGGCCTTGAGCTTGTCGGGGGGAAGACGCCAAGCACGAGCAAAGGTGGGAGCGCCCGTGGTCTCTATATGGTGGCGCACCGAATGCTGAACAGGAGGGGACGAAGAACAGGGGTTCAACAGCGCCCGAAAATCCTTCTGCAGGATGGACAAGAAAGGAGAGGCATCAGAGGACGGGGCAGCAGCAGAGATGCCTTTAAGAACAGAAGACAACCATACCACAGAAGAATGAATATAATAGGCTTGATACAAGACTTTTTCCAGCAAATCAACACTATAAGGTCAAAATGAGACAGAAAATCTGCCCCTAGGATGGGCTGGGAGACGTCAGCCACCAAAAACACCCAGGGGAACTGACGGCGGAGAGAAAGATCGATGGTGCACAAACGTTCACCATATACAGGAATGCTACTGCCATTTGCTGCGTAAAGAAGGTGATGATAGAAACAATGACTCCAAATATAGATGTATTAGGTAATTAGACCAATTCAGTACCAAAGAAATGACCATAAAAGGGTACATACGTAGGACCCCAAAATCCTGAAAACACAATACATTATTCAGAACTTTGGGTATATATATATATATATATAATATATATATATATATATATAATTTTTATATATATATATATATATATATATATACTATATATATATATATATATATATATATATATATATATATATATATATATATATATATATATATATATATATATATTTATAACTATATATATATATATATATATATTCTTGCTTATCTAGCTATTGTATATATATATATGTAGCAATATATTTATATATGTATATATAATAACTTAATAATATATATATATATATATATATACTATATAATAACATAACATATATATATATAAACCTTCATAATATATATATATATATATATATATATAATATATATATATATATAGCATATATATATATACAATTTAATAATATATAACCAATATATATATACTATATATATATATATATATATAACACTATATATATACTATATATATATATATATATATATATATATATATATATATACATATATATATATATATATATAAATATATATATTAAACATAATTAATAATTTTGTAGCAAGAAGATAAAAATATATAAATGGAAAAAATGTTACTAAGAATATATTCTTCACAAATCTATTAGTAATATATAATATAATTAAGAAAAATAGCTGCCATTTTGAATTTGATTTTTCAATACTTTCCCATACTGGGATTTTGTCGGATTTTGGATATGTTATAAAGCAACATTTGTTGAGTTGAATACCACTTCAATCGCTTGTGAAGCAATTTTGCCCAGGTCAAATCATAATTTTACTGGATATATATATATATATATATATATATATATATATATATATATATATATATATATATATATAGCCAACATATATATAACCTTATAGTAACAATAATAACAAGTAGCAGTAAGAAGAACATTCTTGCTGCTTATATATATATATAACCTTAGCAGTATAACAATAACATAACATAATAGCCTTATAATAACCAGCAACAGCAACTCAGTATATATATAACAACTATATATATATATATTAGCCCAACATATTAATATATATATATAATATATATATATATATATATATATATATATAATATAACTATATAATAATATATATACGCATATATATATATATATTTATATATATGACCAATATATATATATATATATATATATATATATTAGTGATGGGACGATTATGAAATTTTGCCGATGACGATTAGAGCAAGTTTTGACGATGACCATTAATTGAAATTTTTGTTTAAATTTCACTCTCTCTCTCTCTATATCTCTCTCTCTCTCTCTCTCTATATATATATATATATATATATATATATATATATATATAACATATATGCTATATATATATATATATGCTACATATTAATATAAATGTATATTTATAAACTACCTTTTAAAAATAAAAAAACTACCTTTTAACGTGCTTTATCCATATATATATATATATATATTTATATGAATATAATAATATCATATTAATAACTTATACTCTCGTATATATATATATATATATATATATATGCTGCTATATATATATATATATATATATATATATACTGCTGCTAAACCTTTGCTATATATATATATATATATAATATAACAACATCTCTTATATATATATATCTTTCTTCTTATATATATAAGGCTGCAAGGCTGTAGACAGGGGAGGTCAGGGGTTCAACCTCCCGAAATTATTTTAGCGATCAAAATTGTTGATTCCTTAAGATATTACTTAATGGCCTATAATACAAAAAGAATAATAATAATAATAATAATAATAATAATATATCAATAATAATAATAATAATAATTAATCAATGAAAATGAAAAGTATTTTTGTAATGGAAATGAGGAGACATATTTGTTGTGGTCCGTAACGATTTCTTAGGTCAAGTGGCTGTTCTTCATACATGTATAAAATATTTAGACCAGGGACTTAAATGTAAGGTTTCCAAGTTTGCAGATGATAGCAAATTGGCTACCTCAGAAAGAAATAATGATGGATGTATAAAGATTTAAAAGATAAGGAGGGAGCTGTAATCGTTGATGGGATGAAGCAGGCTCATTCCTTTTCAACTAAATCTTTTCTCCTCATAATTCATGGTTCGATCGTGCTTTCTCTGGCCATTCAGGCTAGAGACAGTGCGTATCGGGGGTGGAAAAATTCTCGTTCTCCTATCACTCGCCGCTCTGATCCTTCTAACTATCGCCCTGTAGCTCTCACTTGTATTCTATCTAAGATCTTTGAAACCCTTCTCAACTCACTTCTTAGATCATCTGGAAACTCATTCCGATCGCCAGTATGGCTCTCGTTGCACGAAGTCTACTGGCGATATACATTCCTATCTAACCGATTTATGGTTTTTCGCTCTTATGAACTACGGGGAGACTTGCGTGGTGGCGCTTGACATATCCAAAGCATTTGACCGAGTATGGCACGCGTCACTGCTCTCCAAGCTCCCCTCCTTTGGGTTTCCTCCTTCTCTTTGCTTACTTATGTCTATCTTTCTTTCAAATCGCTCAATATCGGCTGTTGTTGATAGGGCGACTTCTTCTTCTTTTCTGTCAATAGTAGTGTTCCTCAGGGTTCTGTCTTATCTCCTACTTTATTCCTACTTTTCATTAATGATCTTCTCACCTGCACATCTAACTCTTCTATCCACTCATATACCGATGACTCGACCCTTCATTCTTTAACTCATATCAATTCTACTCCCTCTTTACTTCTAGAATTTCCTCTCGTCTTAATCTTTCCGATTTTATTCTCGCTAATGGATCAACCTAATGAAATTCAATTCTTTAAAAACCCAACTTCTACAAATCTCCTTCTCCAAAATACCTTCTAACTTTCCTATCTCTTCCGACGGTTCTGTCTTCTCTCCTGTGGACAATATAAACATCCCTTAACATGAATAAAAAAATGTCTTGGAAACCTCATCACAACGGTTGCTAGGGCGGCCTCAAAGAAACTGGGAGTTCTGTTTAGGTTGTGGGAATTTTTTCCCTTTTCTCAGTTGCTCCAGCTATACAAGGGTCTCATCCGCACATGTATGGAGTTACTGCTCTCATATCTGGAGAGCTCTGGTTTCACCAGCATTTAGACAGGGTAGAGTCAACGGCAAAAAGGGTTATAAACTGTTCACTTTTCAGTTCACTTGACCTCTATCTTTACTGGCGCGATGCTGGTGATTTATCTCTTTTCTATAGATTAGTACCGCAGTGGCAGGTGCTTGAGGAACTTATCACTCGCGTACCCAGACGCCCTCGTAGCACCAGGGGTGCTGTATCTGCGCACGAGTTTTGTATTGACATTGGTAACTCAGGCTAGTTGCTGCGGTGCTTCCTTCTTTCCCCACCACCTCTCTCATTTCTGTGGAATTCTCTTCCATCTTTCGTGTATTTAATACTGAATTTAATCTCCTCACTTTAAAGCCTGCGTCTGTGCTCATATGCATAATTGCACTAAAGGGTGAACTTTTGAGGGTACTACACCCCCTCCTTGATAGGGCTCTGCCCGTGGTGAGTGGTGACAACTGTAAAAAAAAATCCTTGAATATGGGCAGATATGTGGCAAATTAACTGAATCTCCTACTCCATTCAAAACATCATTCAGATTATCCCAGAAAATCGTACTCTCTTCAACATTACCCTCAGATGGACCATATGTCTCCAACCACACAAATTTTTCACCTTTTCAAGCCTAATTTAACCTTTAGGAATTCTAGTACTCACACACACAAAATCTACCATAGCTCTCTACCACTGGTCCCTCATCAGAATTGTAATTCCTTCTCTACCCCCTCTCATTCCTTTCCACACCATTACAAACACATTTCACACCACACCACTCATTTTCACCGTTTCCTTTCATCTTTGTTTCAGAGTAGTCACAGCGAGCAAAATCAAATTTACGCCTCTAAATTTTATCCTTCTCCTCAACATTTATTCCTCTGACATTTCATATACAGATACGATTCATACATTTTCGCCGAAGGATAGAAGGCCGCTTACTGCGATCACGACCTTCTCCGAGACATGCATTAGCATTCCTGGGAAAAGATAAGTGGTAGTAGGCAGCCAACCTAACTTCCACCGTCCACTTAGTCGCCTTCTACGACACGCAGGACATACGATGTGGGCAATTTATTCTCCTTACAAGTATGGATATAAGGGATAGGGATGTCTATAAGAGGGTTGTGGATATAAGTATGTGTATAAATGTTGTCTGGAGGATGAGTGTGGATATGAACGCATAACAAAGGCGAACATTAGGCTCTGGAATGTCATACATACCATAAGCAAAAATGGATGGAGATATATATATATATATATAAATGTGGATAAATATAAGAAACTCTTGCAGCTTCTTCATATATAGATATAAATCATGTATACATATATATATAATTATTATTATTATTGTTTAATATTATTAAAAATTCTTAATATTTTGCCGATGACGATGACGATTGAAAAAAATATGCTGATTTTGACGATGAGGATTAATCGTCCCATCACTAACTATATATATATATATATATATATATATATATATATATACTACTATATATATATATATATATATATATATATATATATATATATATATACTCTGCTGCTATATATACTATCTTTCTCCGGTAGCAACAACATATATATATATATATATATATCTTATATATAACTATATGCTATGCTATATATGCTGCTATAACATATATATATATATATATATATATATATATGCTGCTACGTAAAAATTTTGTTTGTTTTCTTAAAAAATAATCTTTTTCATGATTTTGATTTTGTTTAATTTTAAAAGATCGTAGGATTTTTTGCGTTAAAAGAATATAACAAAAAAAAAAATCTTTCAGTAAATATATAGTACACACGCAGAATTTAAAAAAATTGCTACTGTAAAGATAACAGTTCAAATTAAAAATAAATATAATATAATGTTTCTTCGTCTTTTTTGTTTTTTTTTAAACGCAATATATAAATAACCCTCTTTTTTAAGACTGTAAAACTTATATTTTCCTTTTTTCTTATAGAATTTGCGCTTTGACATAGATCCACTTAACTATACCAACAACCAATATATATATATATAACATATATATATATATATATATAAATAAGTTGTGAGTTTCAGTAGCTCAAATTGTATTAAAGCCAGTTTCTCTTTTGAAGATAGTAATTTTCCTTTCGCGAGAGCTGCAGCTCGAATCTCAATCTGCTTAACGGACAAAATATTGCCATCAATATGAGATTTTCTGTAATATTTAATAACAGTTTACGGCATAGTATATTACACTAATCTCAATACTAAAGCGTCGTTAGAAACAGCCAACACATACAATAGAACAATCTAATATAACATTCAAATTCTCTCTCATGCTTCTAGCATAAGAAGGTTCGCTCGTTCGGATGCGAAACCGTATCCACGGTGGATAGAATTTCCAATTGCGTTGAGCCGAAGGGCTCGCTATTAAGCCTAGATAATCTTGGCATTAAAATCAATTCGGATATGAAATACATGTAACAATTTCCCCTGACCAAAGACAGTAGTAATAGGTCTACTTCGTCGTCTACACAAAGGATACCGCCGCTGAGTGTTCTTATCGGTGATAGGTGATAAGAACATGTGTTTCGAGATAACGTTAAGTGTTTTTACTGATAAGGTAATGGATTTCGTAATTATTTTTTATTTATTATAATTATTCTTATTTTTTTTTATTTATTGTATTTATTTTCATTTTATGTTTATTTCTTTATATGTATTATTCGTAACGCTGGTATCGTTGCCGTTGCCCCCGCAGCAGCCGCAGTTGCCCCCCCCCCACAGCGGTCGTTGGAGTTGGAGCCACAGAGCGCATGTTCGCCCTCTGCTGTCTCCACTGCACCGATGCATCCCGATTCCGCCGCCTGTTCCGGTCCCGGTCTGGTTCAGACATCGGTTAGTGTTGATCTGACGATGGTGTTTTTGTTTTTATTATTATTATTATTATTATTTTTATTATTATTACAGAGAAGGATAAAGGAAAGAAATTTTATTTTAAAATTTATTAAAAACAAATACATAAATACAAAAAAGATATATATATATATATATATATATATATATATATATATATATATATATATATATATATATATATATATATATATATATATATATATATATATATATATATATATATATATATATATATCGGTAATACATTTTAATAAAAAGAAATTTTAATAATAAAACATACTACATTATAATAAATATATATAAAAACATACTACATTAGTGGAGATATATATATATATATATATATATATATATATATATATATATATATATATATATATATATATATATATATTGAAGTGGCGTAATGAAAAACGTAAGGGAAAGTTTCACGATAAATGCGAAACGGTTAAACACCCAAATTGATTGAACTAAAGTACCG
>JABUQX010146002.1:7500-15867 GCA_015478945.1 Trachelipus rathkii
AACTATCTCCTTAATTCGTGTGTGCATTCTTTCAAATACAAACTCTGCCTTTACTGCAATTTCCGTTCTCTTAACCCCTAAGTGGCCTTGCAAGTGCAACGTCCTTACCACTTCCGGTATGCAGGTCTCGGGCAAGATGACACGAGAATACCCCAGTGACACGTCCACATAAAGCTTTAGACTTTCTTTATTAAACCAAAAATTTTGTTCCACCATTTTCAACCCACTTTTTTCTCGGTTATTGATTAATGACTTTATAAATGTATCTTCTTTTTGCTTTTCGCTTATACTTTTGTAGTCAATACTCTTTAAGAATCTATCTATAACTAACTTATTTCGTTTATTGCATTCAGATATCAAATTCACGGTTAATTCTTCTAATATTTCTCTATTCTCTCTTTTATCATCCATTTCCTTTTCTCTTTCGTACCTGGATAGTAAATTCCTTTCTAGGGCGACACGCGCTTCGAGTTCTGTCTGCGGTTTTTTAAAAGTCAAAGCGGTTTGTTTACTACCTTCTACAACTTTTGGGCCACTAATTTTATTGCCTACTATAGTATCGGTTGTAGAATTTAAAAGGCCTATGAATGAACTATTTTCGAGTGTTTTATCACTCTCTATTTTATTTGTTTGTTCGTATGCTATTTGAAAATTTGGATTATTTTTAATGATATATTCCCTTAACGGATTGTACTTTATACTAATTAATTTGAAAAATACATTATAAGAGCTTAGTAAATTTAATTGACGGACTTGTTTGGCGTTTTGGTTTAAAACATCATTTGTTTTGTTATATAGGGTGATTAATTCTTTCAAATGAGTATATATCGTTATTTTCCTCCCACTTAGTAGGTACCCGAACTTGTTAAACATTTTGGTAAGTATTAATAATTGTTTACTTATATCATCATATCTTTTTTCAATAGCCGACTGGGTTGAGGAGAAGAAAGCGTAGGGTCGGCTTGCTGGGTCGTCCCCTAGGATAACGCCTGATAAAGCATTTGAGGCATGGATGAATATTTTTATGGGCGTTGAAGTGCCGGGGTAGGCTAATAGGCATGAATTTTTTATAGCGTTTTGAACAGCGCTAAAAGCCTTCTCAGACCTCTCGTTCCACAGTATTCTTTTTCTGGAATAAGATTTTCCTTTTAAATAGTCCGTTAATGGACCCATTAAGTCTGCTAAGCAAGGGAGCATTATTCTGTAAAACGAAAGTTTTCCTATTAAACCCCTCATCTCCCTAATAGTATGCGGTTTTTTATAAGTTACTATCTCTGCAACTTTCTCTGGATTCGCTCTAACACCTTCAGCGCTTATTATGAAGCCTAAATATTCTAATTCTGATACACCAAATCTACTCTTTTTTTCATTAACACTGATAAATAAATAATTTAATCTTTTTAAAACAGTTTCAACAAGTCTTTCATGCTCTTCAGCTGTTTCTGTGAACAGTAAAATATCGTCTATGTATACGTGACAGTTTTTTAAGTCAGACAATAATATATTCACCATTCTTTGAAATGCCGCAGGTGATTTATAAAGCCCATTGGCAGAGAGGTGTATATAAAGGTCCCGAGATTGCTTGTGATTGCAAAGTACTTCTGGCAATCAGGATGTAAAGGTAAATTGTAAAAGCTGTTCGTTAAATCTATTTTAGAGAAATACTTAGCACCTTTGAGTGCGAAAATTGCATCGTAAATATTTGGAAGACCGAATATATCCACCTCTGTTCTTTTATTAAGCTCCCTAAAATCTGTCACTAGTCTAACTCTCCCCCCTCCTTTATCCAAAACACTAAACGGCGCTGACCAGGTGGTACTTGCACGCTTTAAAACCCCGGCCGCTACTAATTGGTTTAATTCCTTCTTTGTGGCATCGTAGAGTTTGTGTGGAATCCTACGGCCAGGTAACCTTATTGGCGGACCCTTTATGGTCGGCTTGTATGGGTACGCACAGGCCAACTCCCTCAATATCCCTTCTGGTATATCTCCCACTTTTTTCCCTCCCCCCAATTCACCTCCTTCTCTTTTATCCCCCATTTCTTGTCCCCCATACTTAGAAAATATTTCATCCCATTTTTTTCGTTGATTTATCTTTATATGAATATTCTCTTCTAAATAGGGATTTAAGAACAATGTTTTATATTTATATAAAATGTCATTAAGAGGAAAGAGCGGACTAAAAGGCAAAGGTGGGTGAGTTTTAGGAGAGTCATGCAAAAGATCATGAGAGAGAGCAGTTATTTTTAAAGAGGATATAGAATGATCGGGCCTTAATAATACGGTATGATTGGTATCAGGATCAATTAGTACATCGTTCTTAAAATCTATCCCAAACCCAAAATATTTCAAAAACGTGATACCTATTATGTTCATTTTTACATCAGCAATATAAAATTTGTGAGTATATATTTTATTCAATCCTATGTCTAAATTTACATTAATATAGTCATAAACATTGATTTTGGTGCCATTGGCAGCTAAAATATGCCCTAGTGGCCGTTTCGATCTATGAATGGGGCTAGCCCCGATCAGGTCGATTTCCGAGCCGGAATCTAAAATGTAAAATTTATTATCAATTCTATTCAATACTTTATATAATTTAGAGCCAGCTACATCACCTTTAGAGAGAGGAGTGTTATTTGTTCTTTCTTGGACGGCTGAGATGATTGGTTCTCTGCACAAATTAGAATTCAAACATATACCACCCGTCTCTCTAAAAGCTTCGCATTCTGAGCTCGATGATAATACCTTCCGATCATTCTCATATCCATTACTCAAATAATTATTAAAGAAAGTATAACCGACATGCATATTAGAATTATAATTACATAATAATTGATGACTATTGTCTCTCATATTTTTATTATTTAATATATGGGCTATGGCAATTTTGTCTTTTTTAATTTCATTTTCAATTTCAATTTCGTTTATATAGCAAGCGCTTTCGGGTTTTTTAACCTCACAAGTATTAACAATAGAAACAATTTTGTTATTTATATTACATGGAATTTCATTATTATATAACATTTCCTTTTTATTATTAACATAATTAAAGTTCTCATTATTATTATTCACATTTCCTCAGTATGGGGGATCTCTCCCATATTGGGGCATCGGTTGGAAATTTTTATGTACAAAGTTCTTGAAAAGATCGTCGGCCACCAATACCAGTTTATTGATGTCATTATCTTGCGCTAATGAATAGAGGCTCATCTGAACCTGTGTGGGCATCTCGTTTAAAAACAATTCTTGAGCGAATTTTGGATTGTTTTCTACGAGTAAGTCAAAGTTCTTCCGTCCCAACACTTCTTTCACACGGTTGAGATAATGACTTGGCAACTCTGTTTTCTCCATCCCTTTTTTGAAGACATCTCTCACCCTCTGTTTTAGTGCTGGTAAGTAAGTTTCCTCGATACGATTCATTAATTCTTCATAAGCATTGTCTCGTAATGGGAACTGTAATGTAGACACAAGACTGTTGGGGAGTATTGAGGCTAAAAGTCGGACTTTCTCAGAACCCTCATTTATTCCGTTAAGTTTGAATACCGCGTTGGTAGCAGACAACCAACTAACGATATCATAGCCATCGAAGGCGGGAAGTTGGTGGGATGAAAGAGAACTTTTATTTCTACGCGCCTTTCCCCATGAACGTCTTCTTATATGTACGGGCGACTTATGTCTGTTTCTTTGAGGTGTACATTCACGTTCACTTTCTGAACTCGTAGAAGACTCTTCGACCAAAGAAGGAGTCGGTGATTTTTGGGGCGAGGGAGTCTTCCTTGTTAACTGGCCTTTGGGGGAAGTGGGTTTTCCTCTCCCCACCTTAAGACGCGGGGCAGTTTTCTTATTCGCCCCCATATCTGTTTTTCCGAACAAAGAAGTACTTTTTTTTTTTTTCAAAGTTTTAGTACTAAAAGCGCTCGGTTGAGTTTGTTGTCATAGAGCAAAAAGTTCGTTATTTGAGAGAGCGTTTCAAATTTCTTTTTTTTTTTTTTTTTTTTTTAATACAGCTTTATTTCTTCAAGCAGTATTATTATGAATTATTTATTATCATATATCACTTTCCACAGTTATTATTTAATAGCACGATTACACAGTTATTTTGTTACCACTTTCACAATTCCACTGTTTATTTTTTTTCACAAGGTCAATCACTGTTCGGAAGGAAAATTTTTATTATATGTTAATGATGTAAGATCACAACTGAGCTTGTCGCCCAATGCTTATTTGCATTTATTTTATTCGAAAGGGGGGTCACTCTGGGCTGTTACCAAAATATGATCTGAGATTATTACTCAGACCAATTAGAAAGTAATTACTGAATGGATGATTTATTAAAATGGTTATTCTGTGATCTAAGTTTATTAAATATGCACGTGAAATAATAGTATGACAGATGATAATAATCAAATTTGTAAACACAATTGGAATAAAGTACTTAATTATTTAATAGACAAAGTTAATTTGATATAATAATAATGACACGGCAAACTGCCGGCTTAGTTGGCCCTATGCTATCTGACTAATACGTCTGCCTCTTTCGGCTTCTCAAATCACAATCCCGTCTTCGGCTGGGGCCCCTTAGGGCGGCTTCCACAAGCACTCCCCAAAAACGTTACAAGTTTGAATCTTTAACCCTAAATGTTGGCATTGTTAGGCATTCGTATGCCTCCAGTATTTTTCCACTTGTATTTCAAAGAGTTTGAGAGCTTCGTTCCCCCACTTATATAGGGGAAATATAGCACCTAGGTGCCCCTCTCCTCTCTGTAGTTTTTGCATCTGGTAGACGAGCGTTTACTGAATCCATATATAATATAACAATAATATATATATATATATAATATATATATATATACATATGCTCTTATATATCTATATATATAATAATATATATATACTATAGTCAAAAATAACCTTTCACTAGGGTAAACATCACTTTGCAGGAACAGGGAAGGGGCCCTTAACCCCATGAGCCATGCCAGCACAAACGACAGCATCTAATTGTAACTATGTAATCACCCCGCAGAGAATTCGCTGCGGTATTTCGCCGCGATAAATTTAGGAAAATATAAACCACGTAACTGAACGTGGGAGAGGTGAAATTGGATTATGCCGGGGTATAATCGACGATCGATCATTCACGTACAAGCGGCTCAGATAACATGGAGAGGATGATTTACGTCAGCTCTCCAAGAGATCGGTACATGCAGATAACAACACTCCACGACGAAGGACGCCGGGTACCGAGCGCAGTCGACGGTTCAGTGTAGCACCATAATGATTGCTGGGTGGTCCAGCAGTGCCGAAAAGCCTGACACGGCAGTCGCTGGCGGCGGGGACAAAGTAGGTCCAGAGCCACGACACTCGTCGGAAGACCGATTTATACGTCTGCGTGCATTACGAGAGCGCCGCACAACGGCACGACATCCTGCAGATGCAGCTGGCGGTGCCTGGCTTGCAGGTGGTGACAATACAGTGCGCCAGAGCGCCTTACGGAACACCAATGACCGGCTCCGGAGGCCTGCCTTAGGTCCACCGCACACCACGGCACATCAAAGGGCGCGACTGGCTTTTGCCCGAGAACACATCCATTGGACGGTCGACGATTTGTGTAAAGGTGCTCTCTTACGGACGAGTCGGAGTGTTTCTGCGCCTCAGGACAGGGGCGTGCTAGAGCCATGCGACGACCGACGTTCCGACGGAGAAGGTTCGCGCAACGCAATGTGCTGCAGGTGCCGCCGTTTGGAGGCAGGTCGGTTATGGTCTGGGGAGGCATCTCTTTATCGGGGCCTACGGGGTTGCACATCGATGGAGGCCCTCTTACAGCCGTAAGGTATATCACGGTATCCTCGAAGACGCATGTTCCCTACATCGTTTCTTTCATCTAATGCATGACAATACCAAGACCACACAAGAGCCCAATGTGTGAACATTTACCTTAGGGCCGGTTCAAATTACGGTTGGAGTGGCGGCATATAGTACGGACCTCAACCCAATCGAACATTTGTGGGATATCCTGAAACGTCGGGTCCGACAGCAACCCCCTCCACGGACCCTCCGGACCTGCGACGGCACTGCACGACGTATGGAATCAAATCACTGGCCAGACATTCGCCCACTCATCGGGAGCATTCCAGGACTGTGTCAGGCAGTCATCCGTGCCAGAAGGGGTCATAAACGGTATTGAGTCAGACCTTACCCTCGAAGGCGTCGCCGGCCCACGTACCATCATTGTGTGTTTTGCGGCGCCGAACCTTCAAACCCTACTGCGAGGACCCTTTGGCTGCACCATGGCCTCACACTCTATCAGCCTACGGTTCTGGATCCACCATGTTACTGTCATTGTCCAATAAAGTGTATTAGCTTTCTTCAACCTTTTCTATCCTTCCTTCGCCACGTACCCTTGTGGAGCGTTAATTTTGACGATGTATATATATATATATATATATATATATATATATATATATATATATATATATATATATATATATATATATATATATATATATATATATATATCTTTCTTAACCATATATATATATGCCATATATATATAAGAGGTGACTCCTACACTCGGGCTGCTCGAGCTTAGCCCGAGTTATCACTATAGAAACGATCGATCTTCTACAAATTTCATAAAAGTTGCAGTCATTTCTCATCTTATTTTGCGATAATTAGTCATATGAAGATTTAAAGAAGAATGCTATTTTCAGGAAATCAATTATAAAAGCTACGACGCCCGGGCTTCTTCGATATAGCGGAATTAAAAAAGCAATAACAGTTACCCATAAAATATATTTTATATTAAAGAAAACTTAAATTAGCTAATAGTATCTTATGTATATATATAACATATATATATATATATGTATATATATATATATATATATATATATACTCTATATATACTATCTCTCATATATATATATATATATATACATACACATATATACTATATAATATATATATAATATATATATATATATATATATATATATATATATAATATATATATATATATATATATATATATATATATATGTAACAACATAGCACGCCATATATATATATATACAGTATATGTATATATATATATATATATTATATCTTTGCTGCTCAACTCACTATACGCTAATATAATATATATATGTAATAATAATAACATATAAATATAACATATACCAATATATATATATAATATATATATGTATATATATATATATATGATGACCAGCCCTTCCCAGATTAGGGACACCTGAATCTAAAGAGCGCTACGATAGTTGAAAAATGAATAGTTCGAGATTCAGCGAACATTTTAATGCAGGAAATAAAAAAATATTTTTATTAATTATTAATAACACATAAATATTAGTAATTTAGTTAAAATAAGCTTCTTACGGCTGAATAACATCTAACGCCTGGCATTGTGGTACTTCTCCTGGCAGCGAGACAGAGAAGAAAAAAAATTTACTTTTTACTTGTGAATGAAAAACATCGTTTTTTTATGTTTTCTGTAGTTATATATATATATATATATATATATATATATATATATATATAACTCATATATATATATATATATATATATATATATATATATCTCTCTTCTCTATATATATATATATATATATATATTTGTGTGTTTGTGTGTTAGGTTACTTTAGGTTACTTAAGTTAGGTTAGGTTAGGTATTAAAAAACATTTTGATCCTCTATTCTATACCTCCTATGAACCATCGACTTTATACCATTCGTCGTCCTCTTTTATATTTTCGTTTACCAAAAACTGTATTTCAATTGCAACTTATCGACACACTATATTATATTTATTATTATATACTTTTTTATCGCCCTTCATTTTATTTCTTCATCATTTTCCGGCATTAAATGTTCAATGATTTCGAAATTTATTCAGTTTTTATGTAGCTATCGTAGTTTTTTAGATACAGGTGTCCCCTCTAAAGGCTGAACATATATATATATATATATATATATATATATATATATATATATATATATGTATAATATATAATATATAATAATAATATGTAATATGTATATATATGGAAGTGGTAAAGTTACTGAAGTCATGAAGATATATGTATATATATATATATATATATATATATATATATATATATATATATATATATATATATATATATATATATATATAATATATATATATATAAATATAATATATAACATATATATATAACAATAATAACTGCATATATATATATATATATATTATAAATATATATAATAACCATATATAACATATATATATCCTCGCACTATATAGCCAATATAATATAATATGCTGCTCTTCAACTGCTCCATATATAATATATATAATAATAATA
>JABUQX010146003.1:7500-10000 GCA_015478945.1 Trachelipus rathkii
ACTAAAAATATTTAAATAAACATAATATTACAAATAAAACAAATAGGAAATAAAGATTGTTAAGAAATTAAATATTAAAAATAATAATAATATAATAATAATAATAATAATAATAATAATAATAATAATAATAATAATAATAATAATAAATAAATAAATAAAAAGCTTACGAAAATTGCAACGAAAAACCATTATTAAACCTGATAAAGGGTTTGAAGCTCTTTCAAAGACTTACTTTTAGAGTTGGTGCTCGGTTGAAGTATTGATTATAATGGAAATAAAGTAGCGAAACCATAGATATTGCCTAAGGGCCTTAACTTATAATCGTAAACTGAGAATGACATGAAATAAAGGATTGTATAAAATACTAGTGGAGATATATATATATATAGTATATATATATATATTTTTCTCGAAACTACCATATATATATATATATATATATATATATATATATATATATATATATATATATATATATATATATATATATATATATATATATATACTATATATATATATATATATATATATATATATATATATATATATATATATATATATATATATATAATTTATATATATATATATATATGTGTAATAATATATAATAATAATAAATAATATGTATATATATATAATATAATAATATATATATAATATGTATGTAATATAATAATAATAATAATAATAATAATATAATAATATGCTTCTTCTTCAATAATAATAATAACCAATAATATATATATATGTATATAATAATAATAATAATAATATATATATGTAATAATAATAATAATGTAATAATAATAATAACCACTTATATATATATATAATATAACAATAATATAATAATAATATATATATATATATATAATAATAATATATATATATATAATAATAATAATAATATATATATATATATATATGTAATATAATATGTAATAATAACAATAACAATATATTAATAATATAATAATAATAATAATATGTATAATAATAATAATAATAATAATAATAATAATATAATAATATATATAATATATAATGTAACATATATCTATATAATAATAATATATATAACCTGTATCAATAATAATAATAATATGTAATAATAATATAATAGCAATATTTTTCTTATATATATGTATAACTTCTTATAATATATATATAATAATATATATATGTATATATATATATATATATAATATATATATGTATATATATATATATATAATAATATATATATGTATATATATATATATATATATATATAATAAATAATATAACAACCAATAACCAATAATATATCTTAATATAGCAACAATATATATATATATATATATAATAATAATATAATAATAATATGCTTAATAATAATAATAATAATAATAATATACATATAATATGTATATATATATGTATATAATATATAAATCACTAATATATATAATATATATAATAATATATATATATATATAATAATGATATAAAAACTTTTAGATTCAAGGGTTGAACCCCAGATGTTATTATACATTGTAAAGAGGGTTTAAGAAGTATATTAAATAATTTTTCATCATAAATAGTTTTTTCATTTTTTTTAATTTAATAAATGCAATGAAATAAATAATTTTGAATACTTCATCTTTAACAATAATGAAAAATTTTAATTCAAAATATTCTGATTTTAAAGTTTAATAAATAATCAACTCACGACACGATCTGTTCCTGTCCATGAGTTATAATATTCTGATAAAAAAAAAATTAACTATTTTTAAACATATTAGATGTGTGGGATATATTTGCTTTATCTGTAGTTCTGGCTTTAAGGTATTTAGTATCAGTAATTTAGACCTATACACTTATTTTCCTCCTCCTCCTTCGAAAGTAATCCGACTCTTTATTCAAATGTATACTGTAACATCGGCGGAGCTTTCGCAGTTGAACATCTTGCAGAGGCCGTCTTTGGTATCGTGTTCCAGCACCACCAGATAATTTTTTTCCTGGACTTTGTTCACAATGCCAAAATCTTCTCTCCTTTAATTTTTCAGTTTTCGGAAGATGATGTTCGTCGACTAACTTTAGCTAGAAGCCAGTAAGCAGCTCTCGTGTTGCTGGTCACCAGGAAACCTCTGCTCGATATACTGAAGTTAGTGGATGCTTCACCAAGGTATTGACCGTGTCGTGTCCTACTTTGGGCACCTCAAGACGTCATAAGCAGGATCTTGTATTTTACAGTTGAAAAACAGAATAAGTCAGCACTAATTTCTTCCCTCAGTGTCAAATGGCTGAAGTCAACATCGACTTTATTTTTCTTAGCACTTTATGAGTGTTTTCGGTCGCGACAAAGTGGGAGACCCATTAAGGTTAGTGTTGTTCGTTTGGGGATGTTATGCAAATACATTCAAGTTTTCATTGCCAGTAACGACCGTAAGAAGAAATATTCTGCTGGTTTCGAGCAGGTTTCTGAAACTCCTACAAATAACAGCCGTGTTGCTTC
>JABUQX010146004.1:0-7500 GCA_015478945.1 Trachelipus rathkii
CATTCAATATATACATATATATACTTTATATATTTTATATATGTATATATATATATATATATATATATATATATATATATATATATATATATATATATATAACATATATACTTATATATATATATATATATATATAACATATATATATATACTATATATAACCATATAGGACATTTATAAGTGGTTGACTCCGTTAAAATTAGGTTAGGTTAATTTAGGATTAAGTTTGGATTTAGGATAGGTTAGGTTAGGTTGGGATAGGTTAGGTTGGAGTTAGGTTAGGAGTTAGGTTAGGTTAGGTTAGGTTAGGTTAGGGTTGGAGTTACCCAAAAATTTAATGTATTTTCCCTAAATTATTTAAATAACGATACATTAATTATTGCTGATCGCTCCTGGAGTCAACCACTTATAAATAGCCATATACATATATATATATATATATATATATATATATATATATATATATATATATATATATATATATATATATATATATATATATATTTAATTTTATATATATATATATATATATATATATATATATATATATATATATATATATTTCTTTATATATTAATATTTATATATATATATATCTATATATGTATATATATTATTTAAATATTTATATATTTTTATATATATATCTTAAATATCTTTTTATATATATATATATATATATATATATATACTGTATATATATCTATGTAAAAGCTTAAAAAAATATATGTATATTTATCTTATATATATATATATATCCAATTTAGTAAACTAATGTGAAAACTTTAATTTAGTAAATATTCAGTAATAATGAAATATTTCATTACCCTACCTTTATAATGTATTGAACAGAATACCTATTATATTTTGTATTTTAGTGTACTGGAAAGTTTGGAAATAGTGATGATATCCGGTCGGATAACCGGATATTCAAAAATGACCGGATAGCTATCCGATAGCTGCCTCCGGCCATCCCTAATATATATATATATATATATATATATATATATATATATATATATATATATAACAGAGAAATATATATATATATATATATATATATATATATATATATACTATATATATATATGTATAACCAACGATATATCAGTGGCAGCTTTTGGGGGTAGGCAGAGTAGGCAACGCCTACCTGCTGCCTTAAATGAGCAAAATATATTAAAAAGTCACAAAAATATATATATATATATATATATATATATATATATATATATATATATATATATATATATATATATATATATATATATATATATATATATATATATATATAATTATTATTTCGTTCGAAGGCTAACTTTAAGATGCCGGCATGAATTTCTACTCGATTCCTTTTTTAATAGTAGCGATCGGTGGCAATTGTTACTTCTCTGAGTCAAAAAAATAGTTCCTTATTCTCTAAGGCTAGGCAACTTTGGATGTGCATGATCAGTAGCAGTCATTTTTTTTTAAATATCCCCTATTTAAAATACATATATAAGAAATAATAATATTATTTTTAACATAATTAAAATAATTAACTAATTAATAGTTTTAGCCATTAACAGTCATCTCTTATACCAGACTTATTAATTTCAAATTTCATTCAACTTATTGACTCAACCAAGTCTGAGAAAACGTTTGAGTCACAGACTCTTCCTCGGCTACTTTGTAGCATGCCTCTGCAGACCAGCAGTAGCTCCATTTTCATTACTAATGGGAATGATTTTGTGTGGAGTTTTAGTTAGTAATCATATTATTTATTAAATATTAAATTATTACTGATTTTGTGTGTTTTTAATAAAATTGAGCTGTTAGTTTTATAAATACTGGGATATTGGAATCGTATTCGAATTTAAATTTCATTAAAAATTACTAAATTCTTTTTCGAGTGTTGTAGGCTTATTGAAATTCAAATGTTAGAATATGTGCAATACAGTGAGTGATTCATATATAAAAACTATTCATTCTCTTACATTGTCCTACAATATATATATATATATATATATATATATATATATATATATATATATATATATATTTTTCTTTCTCTTTAACTATATATATATATATATATATATATATATATATTTTGATTGACACAAAAATTTTTACCACGAGCCGCCACTGATATATATATATATAGCATAATATATATATATATATATATATATATATATATATATATATATATATATATATATATAAACAAAAAACGGGCCGCATTTTGTGATATTCCCTGCAATCATTCACTAGTCATCCTTATTTTGTAGGGTGTGGCAGAAGCAGCGCCTGTGAACACAACTAGACCTCAATGGGATCTCCACGAAAGAATATACTGCGTCAAACCTACAGGATCATTCCATCCAGGAGACTTTCATGTATCAATTCAAATGTGATGGGAGACCCTTCCAAAAGCAGATTTCAGAACTGGGTGGACCACATTGAAAAGTATGGAATCTTGAAGAATCTCAATGCAGTAAGTGAAAACAGTTCAAGCCACCCAGAATTTTATAGGAAACAATAAAGCCGATCTGGTCGAGAGCGTGAGAGAGTTCAGCAAAGTCCGAGACGCTCCGCAAGCGAAGTCAGTCCCTCGGTTTATCCCGTGAGACTTGTATAAGCGATATAAGGGCTTACCCATACAGAATACAGACGAAGCAGCCTCTTACAGCCTTAGATAATCAGCAGAGAAAAGCTTTGACAGTCAAGTTACTGGAGAAGATCCAAGAATCCTCAGATTTCCTTAATCTCCTTTAGACCTCAGATGAACCCACTTCCATCTGGAAGGAAAGGTGAACTCAAAAGAGAAATGTCTTCTGGGGGGCCTCCAAATCCATTGAAATTGCCACCAAGCCCCAACACTTTCCTAAGTGCACAATATGGGCTGCAATCTCAGTCTGAGGCATCATCGGACCCTTTTTCTTCGAGGAATCTTGAGCGACATTGTCAGTCACCAAAGAAAGATATGTTGAGGTTCTCAAAACCTTCAAGAGTGAGCTACAGACCCTTTATCCGTCGCTTTGAGAAAGTTCTGGTTCTCGCAAGATGGAGCAAGCTCTCACACCTCAAACCTGCCCCGAGAGTGGCTGAAATCGAGAACTTTTTAGGCCGTGTGATCAGTCTGAAGACTGATTTTGATTGGTCACCTCATAGTCCATACCTTAGCACAAATCTTCCTTTCGGACTATCTCAAGGACCGCGTGTACGCAGGGAGACCCAAGACCATCACTGAACTCCAGGGAAACCATCAGGGGTTAGATAAGAGTCATTCCTCGGTCTGTTTGTAAGGACGTCTTGGACAACTTTGTGCTGTGCTTCAAGAAATGCACGGAGCTAAATGAAGATCATCTCAAACGCATGCTCTAGAATGCAGAAGAAAAGGCCGAAGACTATCATGTTTTCCTTTGATGCTCTTAGCACAATAAACTAGTTATAATTCAAGTTTCACTTCACAATTACGACAGAAAAATTAAAAAAGAATATATATATATATATATATATATATATATATATATATATATAATATATATATATATATATATATATATATATTTATATATATATATATATATATATATATAACTGCTGCTATATAAATTTAATAAGCTTCTAATATATATATATATATATATATATATATATATATATATATATATATATATATATATATATATATATATATATATATATATATATATATTTAGGATATAATATATATATATATATATATATATATATACTGGCTGCTCTGGTATAGGAACATCGATGCTTTAGTTCCCCAAAAATAATGGGACATGCTTTATGTTCGGAATTTATCTAACAGTAACATACTAAATATATAGCGTACATTATATTCATAATATTAATGCCAGTAATCAATGCAATTAAAACGGAACAAATAATTAAAGAGCAGGACTGCAGCCTCGTAGTCCAAATAAGGTCTAATAACTTTTTACATGGAAAGATTAGCATAATGTAAATAAAATGCAAAGGGAATTACAAGAATTTACTTACGACTTCATTTAATACACACTAGTAATGCATCGGATTTCAAATTTTTACTACCCGTGGATGTTAAGGAGAGTGTCTAATTTTTCACGATGTGGATATTAAATATTGCATATCCGCGACTACGGATGCTGATGTTTCCAAAATTTCCTATATATAGATGCTATGAAAAGGGGAAAAATTAGAGAATATATATATATATATATATATATATATATATATATATATATATATATATATATATATATATATATATATATATATATATATATATATATATCTTTGATATATATATATATATATATATATATATATATATATATATATATATATATATATAGAACTCCCTCCTTTAAAGGGAATTAGTTAACCGATATATATCGAACGAACAATGTAATCGATTTTTCGATTATTTCAAAGGAAAAAGTGCGAGAAGGTTGCCAATGAGTTTTTTTTACTAAAAGGTACAAGATTAAATCGCAAAGATGGAAGGAGTCAGGGTCTCTCGGCCTCAGCGGGGACGACGGGGGGGGGACTTCGTCCCCCTGTCCCCCGTTCGACTCGAGCCTTAATAAAAGAATAAAAAGAAAATTATAAAAAATTAACATATAAAAATTAACATGATAAAAAAAGCAACTTATGGAAACTCTCGGGATGTTTCTATTGGATTTAGCTAACACGTCACAGTGCAGGGATGCACCAGCAGAGCTGCATGATCTTCGATATCACGCCACGATATGTAACTTCCTTTTATAGGATTAGTTATATATATATATATATATATATATATATATATATATATAACTAATATATATATATATATATATATATATATATATATATATATATATATATATACCTATATAGAAAAAAAATATATAATAGAATAAAAATATGCAATTTTTAACAACTATATATATATATATATATATATATATATATATATATATATATATATATATATATATATATAACTAACTATATATATCTATCGATCTATATATATAGATGTTAAATATTGCAACATGCGGTGGTACAATCCCAGAGAAGGCAGTTAATTCTTTACCTTCTCATTATATGTTCTTTCTTTAACATCTTATCTAATTGCGATTATTATGCAATATTTAACATCTAAAAATATAAAGAACGAGAATAGGACAGGCTGGACACCTGGTGATGTCGCCTTGATGGGAACTCGGTTGCTTTATAACTGTTCTTGAATCCAACTTTTGGGTTGGAGGATGGCTCCAGTCGTATAGCACCGGGCATATTGTCCTCATGCGGTGGTTCAATCAGAGAAGGCAGTTAATTCTTTACCTTCTCATTATATGTTCTTTCTTTAGCAAACATATATATATATATATATATATATATATATATATCTATTTAAACTTACCTTATATATATATATATATATATATATATATATATATATATATATATATATATATATATAAGTGTCTCAAAAATATGTGATAACACATTGACTACTTTTTGTTTTTTCAGGTGTGAAACTACTGTAACAGAATGGCAGGAGATCAACTTGGCTTTGAAGAGAAAAAGTTTGTCCTTAAATGCTATTGGACTGGAAAAGCCACGGAAGTGCAAAGACGGTTCAGAAGGGAGTTCGATAAACCGCCACCAACGCACCGGACCATTGCTCGCATCAGAGAGAAATTTGAAGCAGATGGAACCGTTCCAAGAAACGTTCTTTACGACCATGGACATCCACCAACCTGCGGAGGAAGAGCAGGTACAGGAAACCCTCATCCGATCTCCACATAAATCTCTACCACAAACAGCTCGGGAGAACATCTCAAACGATAACGTCCATCGCATCTTGAAGCGTCTACTGGAAATGCTACATACCAAGACTACTCCATGCTCTCAATGAAGACGATCCGGACCGGAGACTTCAATTTTGTGAATGGTACCTGGCTAAATGTGCAGAAGATGCAGGGTTTCCACACAAAATTGTCTGAAGCGATGAGGCCACCTTTAAATTAAATGGCTCGATTAATCGCCATAACTGTACCTACTGGGGTCCTGTAAATCCTCATGTTAAAGCTGAACACCATTTAAACCTACCAGGGGTAACTGTGTGGTGTGGGATTTCAACATTGGGCATCATAGGACCGTTTTTTTAACGGAGCTGTCGATGGGGACAGGTACCTAACCTTGCTGCAGGAGTCGGTCGGTCCACACATTGACGAGATGTTTGGTGATAACGACGTGATTTACTTTTAGCAAGATGGAGCACCTCCCCACTACCATCGCGATGTAAGAGCTCACCTCGATGCAGCATTTCCAAATACATGGATTGGACGTAGGGGTAGTTTTGAATACCCTGCGCGTTCCCCAGATCTCACGCCAACGGACTTCTTTTTATGGGAATACCTCAAGGACAGAGTTTATCGCTCAAAACCAAGAACGATAAATGCATTGAAATTGGAAATCGAAAGACAATGTCGCGACATTCCAAATGAATCCATTGGTTCGCGTTATCAGCTGTGTCTGGACAATGGCGGTCTTATTTTGAACATTTGAACACTTAATTTTTAAATACCCTGTATGTTCTATAATTCAGGCCTTAAACTTGTCACCATGTTCATAAATAAAGCATGTATAGTCTTTCAAAGTGTTAGTACATTATTTTGAGACACCCTATAATAGCATTGGATTTAAACCCTTACCTCTGTAAAATTCTGTGTAAAATATTGAAGAGTTTTTACCACGCATATATTATGTGGTTCTAGGATACTGGACGAGGACCCAACTCTTCCTGCATCTCACTAACCACTTTCCCAAACTTCCACCCTTTTGAAAAGTGATTAATTTAATAATAATACTATTTAATTAACTTTCTTTATTCATTGTTTATATTTAATTTTATTATCGATATTTTATGTTTTAAAAATAGTTATTTGTCTTTATCTCCATGAAGTTGGGTACGTCTGTCTTTATAAATATGCTCAGATCCACTGAAAAGTTGTTTACTGGGAACGTTGCTCGGAGGGCAGTTTAGGGTTGTTCATGCAACTTTTGCCAAATCCGAATGCTTTTTGCTTTAAACTTCTACCATTTTAAAACATCTTTCTATGGAACCAGACTATTTTTCTTTGTTATATTTTTCTATGAATTCCAGTGATGTGCTGCTTGGAATATTCTCCTCTTTATCGTCACTAATGAAAGCAAGAATTATACTCACAATTTCGTTTAGCTATGTACGCTTACTTGAAAAAGGTGTTGATGAAGAATCTCTTTCCCGTTTTCTTTCAGGTTCAGCACCCTCTTTATCAAATTTCATATCGTCGCAAAGCCGAGCTTGTGAATATTTTACTTGATCAGTTATTTGCGAAGACGAGAAAAATTTACCCTTATATCTTGAATTAAGATATGTCACTACTTTATAAATATACTCATTTTTAAGCCTGTTAACCTTTCTGCTAAGTTAGGATTTTCAAGTTTGCGTCTTGTAAGTAATTATTGCTT
>JABUQX010146005.1:10000-14710 GCA_015478945.1 Trachelipus rathkii
AGTTATATATATATATATATATATATATATATATATACATATATATATATATATATATATATATATATATATATATATATATATATAATATATATATATATATATATATATATATATATATATATATATATATATATATATATATATATATATATGATTAGTGTATTTTACATAGTCATTCATTTTTTTAAATGTCATGGATCCCTATTTTTACTAAGCTAGAGTTTGTTTCTTTTATTACATCTCATATATTGGAGGGTGAGAGGGTAAATTTAAAAAATTTTTCCATTACATTTAAGACGACTAACTTGCCCAGTTTTACGCAAAAAATATTCACCCTCTATGTACAAATTTAATCTTTTGAAACCGACGAGCTTGGTATGAAGAAGAAAAAAATTTACTAAAATGCGTATAGACATCTTTGCATAATGTATCCACTTGTTACTTGTTACTTGTTACTTGTTACTTGTTCGTTAATTGTTACTTGTTACTTGTTGTTTGTTACTTGTTACTTGTTACTTGTTACTTGTTACTTGTTACTTGTTACTTGTTATTGTTACTTGTTCGTTACTTGTAACTTGTTACTTGTTACTTGTTCCTTACTTGTTACTTGTTACTTGTTACTTGTTACTTGTTACTTGTTCATTGTTACTTGTTACGTTACTTGTTACTTGTTACTTGTTACTTGTTACTTGCTTGTTACTTGTTACTTGTTACTTGTAACTTGTTACTTGTTACTTGTTCGTTAATTGTAACTTGTTACTTGTTGTTACTTTGTTTATTCGCATTATTTCTGTTATAACCTTGAAATAGAAGTAAAGCTTAAATAGTATATATATTGGTGTTATGGCCAAAATAGACACATTGAAACAAAAATCTTTTTACATTGTAAAAGTGAAGTAGGAGTCCATGTTCATTTGATCTGATCTGATTACAAACAAAATTTTCTTCGCCCAATTTTGTGATTCGAATTTTCAGAGTCATTTTAAATCCCAAGTAAGGGTACTTAAGTTACTCTCAAGTTTATTATCAAATTAAACCCTCACAAACACACACACTCTAGCAAAACATACAAATACACACAAGGGAACAGCAATGCCTTACTATATACAGCAATTTTAGTAGCTCATGAATACACCTTTAGAGAGGTGTTTACAGCACTTTTAAAGTGCCATGAAAGTTTTAATGACACCCAAATTAGAAATTCTTCAAGCTATGAAGAAACATTTAACTTTTTTCCCTCCTTTTTTTTTTAAAGTTCTCGATAAAGAGAAAGAGTTCCAAAAGAAAAATTTCCAGCTTAGATTATTTATATATATATATATATATATATATATATATATATATATATATATATATATATATATATATATATATATATATATATATATATATATATATATTATATATATATATATATATATATATATATATATATATATTTATATATATATATATATATATATATATATATATATATATATATATATATATAGAGTATACTATAAATATATATATATATATATATATATATATATATATATATATATATATATATATATATATATATATAAGTTTCTCCCCATGGGAGGTATTTATCCCTCATCTGGGTCTAAACCTTAAACCTAAGGATGAAGGATTTTGTTTACCCCCAGCACCCCTGAACATGTGCCCGAAGTGCGTAGAATGGCACCCCATATCTTCCGCGGAGTCCACATGGATTCCCCCCAAGGCAGGGACAACTCGCCATCCATGCACGCGTCACCCGAATTCTCATTCCGTTCGTCAGTACCCGGTCACCCCGAGCTGTTCAGATTCCTCGCCCGAGACACCGACCCGTCGGAACTAGTCCTGTTTTAAACCAGCCCAACAGCGTAAGCGAATCAGTTTGACGTACGGGGAATCGAACTTTCATTGCTCGGGGGACTAGCACTGAGAGACGGAAGAGAAGGATTTCGGGGAGAGGCAGATGCGCGGAAGAGGAACATCCGAAAACCTAGGGAAGGGTGAGAAGCATCCGCCTCTGGAAAACGGAAATGCCACCACACCACCCCAGTGCACCATGAACCGGAGTTGCTGGTTTCTTCTCCAGACCATTATATCATTTCTCTCTCGAAATATTCGAGGTGTACGAAATTTATTGATGATGGATACAGTGAACTGTGGCAAGCATTCCACCCACCTGACAGCCCACTTAATGGAGGGTCTGGTTTTTCAACTTGTTGTTAGTTGTTTCTTCGCTCTAGGACACTGCAGGGCAGTATACCCTGCCCAACAGTGTCCCAGAGAGCCCCCCCACCAACGACAAGGTAAACAACTGCGGGGGTAGGAAGATATAGTATATATATATATATATATATATATATATATATATATATATATATATATATATATATATATATATATATATATATATATATATATATTTATTTATTTATTTATTTTACTACACTTTTTCCCGCTTGAGCGGGGTAGTGGTACGTGCAGCCTCCCTCATTCACACCTCCCTTCATCTCGCCCCCACCCACCTCCTCCACCCCACTCTATCCCTCGCCAACACCCTACCCTCTTCCTCCCTCATCCCTCCCTCCTCCAGCATCTCCTTTATTCCATCCATCCACCTCCTTCTTGGTCTCCCCTTCCTCTCCTTCCTATCCCCTCCGCCTCCCAAACTCTCCTAACCACTCTCTGTTCCTCCATTCTCACTAGATGCCCATACCATCTTAACATTCCCTTCTCCGCTCTTCCCACCAACCCATTCCTCCAATCACATCTCTCCCTCACCACCCTATTCCTAATCCTCTCCCTTCTGCTAACCCCACAAACCGCTCTCAACCCCTTCATCTCAAATACTTCCAACTTCTTCCTGGACCTGGCATTCAACCCCCACGTTTCACACCCATACAACACCGCTGGTACACAGATTTTTTCAAACATACTTATCTTAACTTTCTGTGATAAATCCCCCCTTTCCATAATTCTCTCAGACCACTCAAAGCTCTCATTCCTTCCCCTACTCTATGTTCTATCTCCTCCTTCATCCCTCCCCCTTACCCAAATCCATCTTAAATATCTAAAAATCTTTACTTCTTCCAATACTACACCCCCTACTCTAACCTCTAACCCCTCCCCCTCCTCTCTTTCCTCCTCCTCAAACACCAACACTTTACTCTTACCTGGATTTATTTTAAGCCCCTTTTGTCCACACATTCTCTCAAACTCCTCACCAAATACTTCAGCTCTTCCGCGTTCTTCGCCACTAGGGCAGTATCGTCCGCAAACAGTATCATGTTCACTTCCCTTCTATCATTCCCATTCATCAATTCCACCCCCTCCCCTCCCTCACCATTCCTCTGCACTCCATAAACAAATTGAATAGCCACGGCGACATTACACACCCCTGCCTCATATATATATATATATATATATATATATATATATATATATATATATATAAGGCATATATATTTATATAGTTGTAGTTATATATATATATATATATATATATATATATATATATATATATATATATATATATATATATATATATATATATATATATATATATATATATATATATATATTTTTTTATATATATATTTCAGAGGCGACTCCTACACTCGTGCTACTCGTGCTTAGCACGAGTTATTATTATAGAAACGAACGATCTTCTTCAAATTTTGTAAAGTTATGATAAAATTCTCTTATTTTTTTGTGAAAATAGGTCATCTGAAAGAATACATTACATAATACAAATGAAAGATTATGTAAAATTTAAACAAAAAGTGTAAGAATCATCGCCATTGAATAATGCTATTTTTCCATCAATGGTGGGCTCGTGCCTCTCCGAAAAGCGGAGAAAATTGAAGGCAGGCCCGTGAATTTAATTTTACGTTGTTTTTTCCTATCTAGGAATCATAATAAAACACTCGTTTTATTTAAAAAAAAATTTAAATTAAACATTTACTTGTTCTTAATGCACATTTCGGATAAAAATAATTAATATATTTAAATTCTAATATCTGAATTTGAAAGAAAAACAATAAGGTACCCATAAAACCAATTATATGCTAAAGAAAACTGTAAAATATGGATAACTCAAATATCTCATAAATAATTATTTTAGTTATTTATATATATATATATATATATATATATATATATATATATATATATATATATATATATATATATATATATATATATAAAAAAAAGAGAGAGAGAGAGAGAAAGAGTGAATATTAGAGTAGTATAAGTTGCATGAGTGGCTGATGATATATAGAAGATATATATATATATATATATATATATATATATATATATATATATATATATATATATATATATATATATATATATATATATATATATATAGTATATGTTATATATATATATATATATATATATATATATATATATATATATATATATATATATATATATATATATATATATATATATATATATATATATATATATATATATATATATATGCTACATATATATATATATATATATATATATATATATATATATATATATATATATATATATATATATATATATATATATATATATATATATATATATTTATATATATATATATATATATATATATATATATATATATATATATATATAAAGTAGCAAGAGTGCTGGGAGAGATATTTCTTTTCTGCTCCACTTCACAAGTTGTAGTCACCAATTCTG